>PVJD01004159.1:0-143732 GCA_004026545.1 Mormoops blainvillei | reverse complement strand
AATATTCATAAGAATGAAGGCCCTTGGGTAAAAACATACTCATAACCATTCTATTCTCCATCTTGTAACCATAAAAGTACCTCCAGAGATTATTCGTAGAAACATCAAAACTCCACAAGCTTAATGTTAGTGAAATGTGATCGTTAATCTCAAAATCTTGCATACCAGTTAGCTGTCATGGGAAATAGCTTCCAACCTGCATCAGTTATTTCTCTCAGTGTGTAAATGTCCTGGATTCCTTGGCTTAAGGCCCAAACTCCGTATTTCACCCTTGGTTGGTTGTGCATCCACGGAACATCTGTATCACCACCTTTTTATGGCATAAACTCCAACTGTTGTTCCATTTAAGGCTTCCCCTTTCAACTTCCAGGACTCTAGTTTGAAGAGGGAAAAAGAATATTAACATTACCCCTCTTTTCTACTGCTATTACATTTAAATTCTCTTTGAGGCCATATGTATGTTGCTGATTGGCTAGAAGAATGGTGAGAACATTTAGAGAAGAGGAAGAAAAATTAAAATTTCAAAATCTCATCTTGTTACATCTGCAGATCCAACTCAACGTGTCCGTAGGGTGCTGCTCAGGCATCTTGAAGCCACTGGGCCCACAGCTGAAGCTGACTGAGTGCACTCCACACCTCCTCATCTGCCAACCGTGCTTCTCTTCTGGATCTCAGTTTTAGTGAATAGAACCTCCATCTATTCCAGGGCATCAGCCAGGAGCTTCCCTTTCCTTCACCCATCCAGAGTTCTTCCTCATGCATCTCTAAAATCCCTTTCCTCCTCCCCATCCTCATGTCTCCAGCACATGCACACATTTCCCCCTCAGACAGGAAAGCCCTTGACCCTCTTTCTGACTGAAATAGCATCTCCTCAGCCTTCAGCACCAAGTCTGAATGCTGAACCACAAATGCATGAAAACTTTGTCCTTCGTGCCATCAGGTAGTTTGTTACCCACCCCAGATACTCTCTCTAACACTCCCAGTCTAGGTTATTCCTCCACCAAGATCTTAGAATGCCTTCCCATTCTTCCAGTCCCGGCTTATATCCCAGTACATTGGAATTTCCTCTCTACTTCCATCTGCCCCCCTGGAGTGTCAGCTCTATATTCCCCCCCCACCCACCCCCCCATGGCTAGGTGAGTGTTCAGGAATGTTCGGTGAATACATGAGTGAATGAGATCGATAAACATTATCGCATATAGAATTCCATCCATCATTCAGTGACAAGCAATATGCCTGTTGGTCTGGGAAGTTGATCTGAATTAACTTAATGTATTAACGATGTTCCCTGAGAAAAATATTTGCTGACTGCTATAGACTGACTGTTTGTGCTCCACCCCAAAAGTCATATATCAAAGTCCTAACCACCCACTGTGATGGTATTTGGAGGTGGGGGCCTTTGGCAGATAATTAGGTTCAGATGAGGTCATGATGGTGTAAGAAGAAGCCATTGAAGAATTTAAACCAGAGAATGACATGGTTTGATTTTTAATTTAGGGGATCGCTCTGGCTGTAACATTAAAAAAAAAAAAACCCCAAACAAAAAATAAAACAAAAAACTTGTCATGTCTTTTCAACAAATGACGCTGGAACAATTGGACACCTGTAGGCAGAAGAAAGAGGAGTTGTGAGAGGGAGGGCAGGGTGGAGAAGAGGGTCTTCACTCACACCTCACCTCATACAAAAAGTAACTCAAAACATAGCATCATCTTTACCTAGATATGAAACCTAAATGAAATACACATATGTGTACCAAAAGACATGCACGTAATTGTTTATGGCAGCATTATCTGTAACAGCCAAACTGATGAACCGCCCCAAACCCCATCAACAGCAGAAAGGCTAAATAAATGGTGGTATATTTATAAGTGGAATACCACGCAACACTGTCACTGCCCATATCAAGTGGGATTAACTTTTCAATGTTGGGCAAAGAAGCTAGACACAAAATATAGTACTATACACTCCTATGTATGGAAAGCTCATAAAGAGGCAAAAAGAAATTATAGTGTTTGAGGTGAGGGGGTTTTAACTGACAACATTTTTTTGAAAAACCCACCAAAGTGATGACCATGAAAATCAGGTTCGTTGTCACCTAGGAGGAAGGGAGTAGGCAGTGACAGGAGGAGAACGGCGGGCTCCCGGGGTGCTCTCAGTTGGGCTCTCAACCTGAATGATGCTATATGAGGGTTTGCTTTGAAGAATCATTGAGCTGAACATTTGGTTTTGAGTGATATCTGTATTTTTGTTCTATTTTATAATAAATGGGCTTTATTTTTAAAAAGGAAAGATGAAGAAGAAAGCATGTGATGGAAGGTGCCCCTGGGAAGTTTAGTGACCTGTACAGTGGACATAGTGAATGGGCGCTGGTTGAGAATTTGATTCTGCCAATGAGAGGTACTTGGTACAATTTAGAAGGCAGGAGTGAGATGGAACCACCCTCCTGCCTCTTCACCTATGTCCCCTGGCAAGCAGAGCTGTGTGGGGGGTTTGGGGTTTTCTACAGCTGTGTTCTAGCACTTAGTTACTCACTTCTTGGACGCAGAAAGACATCTAAAGTGGTAGCGATGGTCTCTTGACTCCTGAATCACAGCTATAGTGTGTATCCTTGGACCTGACATTTTCGGGGTCAGTCTCCTGCCTGGCAATGGTCACAGATATATAACCTTCATAGAGGGAAGAGAGGGAGTGAATAATGCAAACAGTGTTGCAGTCCACCGCAGTATCCTAGAAATTTTCGTAACTATGTAATAAAGCTCATCATGACAAACAACAGGAAAAACATGGATTCAAATATAAAACCATGAAACTTTTAGAAAAAAAACGTAAAACATAAAACTATAAAACTTTTAGAAACAGACTGGTGCTACTTGGGGAAAAACTTCATGACCAAGAGCTAGGTGAAGAGTTCATAGATTTGATGCTAAAGGCATGCTTTATAAAAAGAAAAATTGATAAACTGAACCTTATCACAATGAAAAACTTCTGTTCTGCATAAGACCCTTTGAAGAGGGTGAAAAAGTAAGCTGCTGACTGGGAGAAAATATTCGTGAACCACATATCTGCAAAGGATTTGTCTGTAGACTATTACATTAAAAACTCAATATTCAACAGTAGAAAAAAACAGTCCAGGCAGAAAACAGGCAAAAGAAAATGGGCTGAGTACTGGCCCCCAAAGACATCAGGTTCTAATCTTTGGAATCTGTAACTGATGTTAGCTCATTTGGAAATAAAGTCTTTGCAGATGGGATTAAGTTATAGGATGCTGAGATGAAGAGATTATCCTGGATTATCCAGGGGGCCCTAAATGCAATCACAGGTGTCTTACTAAGAGGAAGCAGAGGAGATTTGACACAGACACACAACAGAAAAGGCAACGAGAAGATGCACTGAGAGAGATTTGAAGATACTGGCCTTAAAGATATGGCCTGTGGCCACAAACCAAGACACGCCAGCGGTCACCAGAAACTGGAAGAGGCAAAGAATACATCATCCCTGAGCCTCCCCACTCACACTCTGTACTCTACATAGTTCCAAACACTGCAAAAGCTGGCCGCTGCCTCTCAGACAGAGTGACTATCATGTTTGCCCTTTCTGCTTAATCTCCCAGAGAAACCACCTTTGGCCTTACTTCTGTCATCCTCTTCATGGCAATATCTAAGTGAGGTAGGGAAATAGTAAAACACTGGGCCAACATGACATCTTATTATAGTTTAATTACTTTTGGCTTTATACTGCTCCTCCTTCCCTAGGGACAGTTTAGATGGATGGTGATCATGAGATGGAAACAAGAAAACAAGAGTGGGAACATGGGTGAACTCTAGCAGGTGCTCTGCTTGCCCGAAGCGGATTCCTGATGCTGGGGTAGGGTAGCCTTGGAGCAAAGCAGGAGTTGGGAGGCTTCTCCACACAGCCGCCTGTTAGGAAGGCTGGACTCCACCGGTCTGTACTCATCACCCTCAATGGCTCAAGGTTTCCACTTGCCGCTCTCTGACGTTTCTTACCTTTCAGTAAGAAGAGGTATTTTGCTGGTTCTGGGCATATGGGGCTTGAAAAACAAAAGTGCTTTGGAAAATGTGCTGGGATCCGAGAGGCCTGTAATTAATGAGTTCCTTCCTCCACTGTGGTCCAGCAAACCAAAAAGATGTGACAGGGAATTCTAACCCTCCCTCAGGAAAGACGCCTACTTACTGCCTCACAAAGTGATTGTGTAAGACTTCTGGGCCGGCCCTGACATCTGGCCCCAACTTCAGCACCGTGGTGTTGTTTTTGTTCCCCTATGTTCTTTATTTTCTAATCTAGCCAGAAAATATTTTTCTTTTTTTTAAATTTGCTTTTTCTTTAATTTTTTATTGTTTACGCTCTTACTAATAAAGTTGTCCCCACTTGCCCCCTCTTTGCCCACTCTACCCAACCACCGCCCTCCCTTCCCTCGGGCCATCACCACACCGTTGTCCATGTCCATGGGTCGTGCATATACTTTTTTGCATGAATCAATATAATGAGTAATAGGAAAGGGCTTTCGATGGTTTACTTTTTTTAACTACTTTTTTTTGATGGTTTACTTTTTTTAACTCATACCCACTTGGAATGTATAGGGAGGGCAGAGGGCTTGGGGGCATGGAAATCCTGCGTACTGCATGCTGTTGGAAATAGTCCTGCTAGTTAGAAACAGCATCTACTAAGCATATGTGTGAAGTGAAGTAAACTGGATATTCTCAAGGAATATGAAAATCATAGGTTCAGGCCCTTTTCGCCAAGAAGGCAGTTAAATGGAGACGTTGGTTAAGCTGCACACACATGGGCATGAAGCACAAGCCCAGCGCTTGGTGCCGCCAGACCGCCCTTAACCACAGAACGCTTTTCAGCAACATGACACATCCAGTTTGTTTAATAATTGCTCCTGGGCACCCTGAAGAGATAGGTGGATATCAGAAGGGAAAGACCCCCCACCAAGGGCCCGACACCTATGCCCCTTCACGTACCAAGTGGTACTATCAGCACATATTCAGCAATCTTGAATCGAAGATCAGTCCTGAGGTAGGAATGAAGCTGCTCATAACGAATGGGAGACAGATCATAAATAGATAGATAGATAGATAGATAGATAGATAGATAAAAAATGTAAACCCGAACTAAGTGGACTTTGGTGAGATTCTTCCCTTGTGTGTGGGAAGGGGGATGGCACTTTAAGAATTGCTCTTGAAAGCACCAAAAAATGGGTGAACTCATTCACTCCTTCCCTCCCTCCCTTATTGGTTCATGTATTCATTGAACAACGGAGCTTGAGCCAGAGGTTGAAGGTTAAAAAAACAGAAAAGATATGTGTTTATAAACCGAGCCTGATTTCAGGGAGCACGTAGTTAACAAATTGATATGATACAATGTGGTAAGTAGGTAACGAGGGCTTGACTGTGCTTGAGGGTCAGAAAGATTTCACTGATGTGGGTCTAAATGATAAGTTTCCATGACCATCCTGATGGGGTGGGCAGAGGGGAGAGGCGGGGCTCTCCCAAGGATAACAGGTACCGAGGCAAGAGAAAGGATGCGTAGTTTTAGAGCAACAAATAGCAGAGAAAAGTGACTGGGAAAATAGGTAGAGGCCAGATCGTGGGTTTTTCCACTAGTAGGAATTTGAATTCCACAGAAGGACTGAAAGCGGGAGAGGGGCAGGATCAGAATCACGTGTGAGATGGAGCCCTCTCCGTGGTCTGTACTGAAGGAGGCAGGCAGCGCGAGAGTGCTGGGAAAGTCTAGGTGAGAAATCAAGCAGGAGTAAGCCGGCCGGGGGCAGTGGGCTGCGAAGGGCAGAGTTCATCGGGGCGGTGTTTATGGGGCAGAATCTGCGACAGCTGTCAATACGCTTTCTGTATCCGTGAGTCTGTCTATTTTGTTTGTTTGTTTATTTTGTTCATTAGGATTTCCTTCTTTTTTCATAGCCATGTAGTATTCCATTGTGTAAATAAAATGGTGCTATTTTAACTCTATCCATCATTATTCATGTATTAGTTTCCTCTCAGATATTATTTTGCTATCCAGTTATGCCATTTACATTTTAAGAGCTGGAATAGCCCTGACCGGGTAGCTTAGATGGTTAGAGCGTTGTCCCAATATGCCAACACTGCAGGTTAAATTCCCGATCGGGGTACATATAAGAATGAACCCGTCACGGCATAAGTTAAGGGGAACAACAAATTGATATTTCTCTCTCTCTCTCTAAAATTAATCAATCGATAAAAATATTTAGAAAAAATGGTGGCATAAATAAATGCTCCATTCTTTCCACTCATTTACCACTTTTCCAAATAATAAATTGGTTGCCAATCATCCTCCACAGGTGACTACTTAAAATTTTTTTAAAAAATCATTATGAAAACATTTTATAACATTTCAACAGATCTGAGGGGTTTTAACTCATCGCAACTATTGTCCTTACTGGCCAGTAGGAGCCTCTTCAGATTGGCTCCTGAATCTTGTCTATATGATCTTAGTAGCCTTTGATATCTTCATTTTTAATTGATAGGACAAAATATCTCAGACTCATCTTATACATTTCTCACTCCAGACTTGGTATCAGCTATTTCTTCAAAGAGCTCTCATGTTTTCTTTAAGCCCACCGTCTGGGTGCTAGAGATGATCGTTGCTTCTGGTTTGGTTGTTGCTGAAACAGACTCTCAGCTCATCAACTAGTTTTAACTACAGCTTCACCCCCTTTTCCGAAAGCAGCCACTGCCCCTGCGCCCTAAGCTTTCTGGGGCTTCTGCAGCCTTCTTCACTTCGTGCTCAACATTCAGCCTTTTCGTTCTAAGTCATTCACCACTCGTCCACTAGCTTTCCAGTTTCAAAAACATTGCTTTTTTTTCTTTTCTTCTGTTAGTCCATTCTTATACATTTATGCCTTTAAAAGACAAAATTTCTTATCCTTGTTTCACTGGGGGGCTTTGGGAGGGAATGAAAGAAGGTTCTTATGCTCAATCTACCATTTTTAGCTCTGAAAATCTTTGCTTTATCTTTGAGTTTCTTTTCCAAGCATAGACTTTGTTATTTCTTAATAAATATTTATGGAAGAGAACTACCCTTGTCTTGGTCCTGCTTGTGACAAAATGGGTCAGACCAGGACACACTGGGACAACGCTTTTCCTATCACCCCGGTCCCTGACTTGGCCTGTCAATTGCCTCCTCATTTAGGATTTAAATCTTAAACTTGTGCAACTCTGAGGACCCCTAGTTTCAACACATGTCTGATTGATCTAGGTTTTCCAATTCTGTCAGGGTTAGGGTCCTGTCTTTGTTATTAATGTTGCTACAGGCTGACCCGCCAACGCTTGACTGAGAGTGCTGATTCCCAAGTGATTTTAAGGTTAGCTATAAGCCACACAGAAAACCTTATAGCTGACCAAGCCCAGTTTTAGGAAAGGACCATTCTGATTCATCTGTGAAGTGTGGAATGTCATCAATTTAGATCTCCCTTTGGCTTGATGGAATCTGAGCTTTTCTTCCCACCATAAGTTTGGAGGGGAGACTTGCCAGAATTATTATTTATTTCAAAATGTGTTACATTGTGAGAAGAGGTGGGGGCGGGGTGGGGGGGAAGACACGTTACTCGTTTGAAATATATTTTGCTTTGCCCCAGTTACTCCTCAGCTCCCAGATAGTTTGTGGGATGAGTGCATTACCTGATTTTTCTTGTGAAGAGGAAAAATGGAAGAGAAAAATGACACTTATAACTCTCTGGAGGAATAACATGGAATTAAAAATGGAAAAGGAAGCACTGGCGATGCATTCCATTTACCCCCAGTAAACACTGTGAGGGGGATGCCTTGACCACAGGCTCCACAATGCCAGAAATGAGTGCTGACCCCTGTTTTCAAAAGTGACATATTTTCCACGGAATTTGATTCTGATCTTTGCTGGAAACCTACAATGCCAATTCTTTGCTAAGTGGCTTTGGCAAGTCCTTTGCTAGTGTTTAATCACAGCAAGAGTGCTCCAGAGACTTTATTGGCTATACAAAGAATTATAGAGAAATTAGCCGGCATTGGATGAAGCCCAGAGCAGCTGCACTGCTCTCCAAGTACAGGAGAATTTCTCAGAGAGATATTATGATAACAGAAAAGTATCCTGGGACTCAGCCCTAAATTATGTTAATAATGAACCTAAGTGTTCCTTATTTTACAAAATAGCTGTGTTTCTGAAAAGTGTTGTATAAATCTGACATTTCATATTGCAGCCTACTTCTCCATTTAGTACATTTTAATTTCAAAAATGCTTCAACTCCATTTATAATTGAATGTCAATGTACACACTCTTACCTTATCAATTCCTCTGCTTCCTCAAGTTTCCTTAATAAATACTTGAATATAAAAATGTAAATATAGTATATGATGATATCTATGTATTCAGAGAAATGTTTATTAAATATTTTGGCAAGGTAAATATTCACTCAGTATTTTGATTTTTATATATTCACAGAAATTAAGTCTTGGCTTCATCCAGAATGTACAAATGGGAGAGAGGCACCTTGCCAAAACAAGGGAGCCCATTAAGTTTGCCATTTTATTTGTTTTGCTTGCAAATTTCAATGGTTCCAAAACGCCAACATTCTGATCAGTCTGTAACAGAGATCTACTATAAAAGGAATAAAGTAAGGGGAATAAATGACATTTTAGAAGGCTAAATGCATTCAGTTAGAAAGATTACCCTTCATAACCCTGAGATGATGACCTTTCTTTACTGATGCTTAAACACCCTCTCAGGTCTGAAATGGCGATGGCTTGTGCACATGGGTTTTTAACAATGTCTGTAAAGGAAAAATATTGAAAGTGGGCAACCTTACAACAGTCTTCAAATATTTTTTCTAAATTATTTGGTCAGTGAAACTGAAAAAGCATGGAACCCACTGGCTTACTTAACTCTCTCAAGTGTAATCGCCTGTAATTGATCTATACTGGCAGAAGGCGGTGGTGGGGCTTTGGTCATGCATAATTTATCAAATGAGAAAAATATGCTCTTCCTTTTAAAATGATACATGAAAAGATCGCACTGTTGAAACAGGTGCAGTCAATATATTTTCATTAATCACAAAATATTATCACTTTCTACTTAATCTAATTCTCAACATATTCCAGTGCTCGATTAGTCTACATTAGTGTTTCTCAGAGTAAATTTTATAGAACTCTAATTCTCTGTGTAAGAGTTTTCTATGTTGTATAACAAATTACCACCATCTCAGCAGCCTAAAACACCAAACATTCAGATTTCCACTTTTGGAATGATAGCATCAGGAGCTCTGCAATCTCCGGCAAAACAAGCGTTCCTAGTGAAAATCATTTTTAAAGTCTGTGGAAATTGTCCTTAGGGCATATAGCAAATAAAGCAGTATTTACTCAAGAAAATCTAGTAAAACTTAGTAAGAACAGTGAGGGTCTGTAGCATTTGAACTATGACTCATTCCTTCCCTCCCCACTTCCCGCTCAAAGTGACAGAAATTCCAGGCCAGGCAGGTGAAGCCAGGAACACAGGGCTTCCTCTTCTCCCAGCTCTCACTTAAGGGACATGGTATCTTCCCGGGAGGGGCAGGCAACCAGCAGTTTTCATCAGCCCCAGCCATGTGTTGGCGAGGACGTGGAGAAACCTGACCCCTCGTCACCACTGGTAGAAATGTGACATGCTGCAGCTGCCTGGGGAAGGACTTTGGCGGTTCCTCAAAAGTTTAATCATAGATTTACTGTCCGACCCAGCTATTCCAGTCATGTATACATACCCAAGAGAAATGGAAGCACATCCGTATGAACACTTGGACACAAATATTCATAGCAGCATTATTCATAATGACCGGAAGGTAGAAACAACCCAAACACCTGTCAAATGATAGTCACGTATGGTATATCCATACAGGGGAATATTATTCACCAATTTTTAAAAAATGAAGTATGTTCTTATACATGCTACAATGTAGATAAATCTTGAAAACATTAGGTTAAGTGAAAGAAACCAGTCACAAGAGGCCACATGTTGTATGATTCCATTTATATGAAATGTCTAGAATAGGCAAATTTATAGAGACAGAAAATAGATCACGCCTTTCAAAAAGGAAAGTTATTTTCTGAGTTAGTACAGCTAAGCTGGCTGTATATACATATTTTCCGTTATCACACCAAAGCAGATGCCACTGGTAAGCTTGCAATTATGTCAGTGTCCCTGAAAGGGTAGTCGCCAGATTGTAACGTGTTGGTGGGGGCGGTGGGAAGTGAGGAAATGGAGTCAGTGGGTCATCTCTTGAGATTTGGCTTTAAAGAGAAGACAGGTAGGACGGGAACTGGAAGTAGGATCAAGAAAATTGTTCTTAGGCCTTGCCAGAATTTTAGAATTTCTAAATTAGGACTTGACTCTTTCTGTTTACTTACTCAACATTTATGAGGCCCTGCTATGTGCCAAACATGGTTGTATTTGCTGAGGAAACAATGCAAGATATGATCAAGGTCCCAGGTGACAAGGACCTCGCTGTGTGTACGGTTCACAAGCAGAACAGACAGCTCTGCCCTACGACATTAAGGTACAAGAGATGCCTTACTGACAACATTTTTCTTCTGTAGGAATTGTGACTCTTCTCCTAGGCTAGTATTGGCACATGTATTTATTTAAAAAAAAACAACAACAAACCACACACACACACAGGATAGAATCTCATCTTTTATATGAAAAATGTACAATCAATTTTTTTAAATAAAGATATTTCTCATGTAAAAAAAATGGTCTTAAATTTTGGAGCTGGAAGGGAACTGAGAAATCATCTAACACAGCCCCTTCATCTAAAAAATGTAGAAATTTGAGTCCCAGAGGGGCTAGCTTGCCCAAGGACACACATTTAGTAAGTGGCAGACACAGGGATGAAGCCCTTATCTTGTGCTTCCCCGTTCAGGGAATTTTCCATCACCCCATGCCAGATCATACATTCAAGTGTTGATTTCTGCGTTTCTAAATTCATACAGTTTAACCATTGCTTTAAATGGTCATGTTAATGAATTCCATGAGTCAGTACTTATTTCCATATTCTGCCAATTAATTGTGGTTTGGAAAGGTAATTCATCCCAAGGCCCTGGATTATGAAGTACAATGTCAGCTGCTTTTTCAAGGTAATTCATTCCAAATCTTGAGCCAATTACACCTAACGTAGTTGAGAGCTGGCTGAATTTGTCTCTAAATGTCCTTGAATCAAAACTCAGTGGTCCTGTTTGCTTCCCCATTGCCTCGCTACAGGGGGCAACTGTGGCATGGGGGAGGGCAGGCTTCCACAGAACCTGAGGAAGTGGATACTCTGGGCCATGTAAGGGTCAGGCCTGAGGCGACCCTGCTGTAGTGGGCAGGTGTTGTGCTAGAGCCCTGGTGTATGGGGGTTGGCCTTTTTTTGTTTTTATAACTAGGGATGACAGGAGGAAGGCGGCACGGTGTTTTCTGACCGTGACGCCCCTTCGGCAATCTGGATTGGGCTCTTGCTCTCTGGCAAACAGCAATTTCGTTTGGAAACCAGGAGCACCTTCCACCTCATCTAGAACTGATTACTTCCTCAGGCAGCAGCATGTTAAGAAGAAACGGGGGGGGGGGGGAATAATCTATTATACAAAATAGCCATTTTCACGCCAAAGGCATTTGGTGAACTGATTAGTCTTTGGTGGCCTCTGCCATCCAACCTGATCTCTTGAGTTCATCAGAAGAGACTGAGTTAGACCCGTGCTGTTCAGTCTAAGCAGTGAGGTCTGGGCAAGTGGTATCTTCATTAAATACTAGAAGTGGAAAGCGTTTCTGCACTCACACAGTTTGCTGTTAAAGACAAGAAAGCCAGGTTTAGAGAAATGAAACATCGTACATTATTTACATTTGTGGTGGTCCCTGCTTTCTCTCTCTGTTCTCAGTTTCCTCACCTGTAGAGTAAGGAGGTTTAACAAAATGATTTCTAATATCCTTTCCATTCTGGCATTTCCTGCTCTGAAAATCTGTTATAGCCTCACTACTCAACAAGTGGTCGGGACCAAACAGCCTTGCAGCAACACCTGGTCGCTGCAGAACCTTGGGTCCTACCCCAGACCAGCTGAACGGGAATCTGCATTTGAGTAAAATCTCCAGGTGATTCATAGGCACGTCATAGCTGGCCTCAGAAATCGAGCTGATTTTGGCCCTTAGACCTGTTGTTACCATTCATCCTAATACCATTCATAGCCCGTAGGTGTCACCAGAGAGCCAACAGTGGTCTTGCTGAAGAGGAGGGAAATAAAAAACTCCATCAACCTTTTTTCCCCTCCATTTACTTGACATCTACTCTTCTCTCCTGCCTTTCAAGTTCCCTTAAGCTCATTGGCTGGGTACCCAGTAAACCTTACAGAAACATGGGCTATGAAGCGTATTTTGAGGCTGTCCACACTGCAGATTGCTCAGTGTCCACCCTTCAAGAGAAAAACAGAACCCTAGGGAGCCTCTTGTCTCATTTCAATGTTTATCTAAATTTTATCCATGTTTTAAAACAATACATGGGCACAAGGGTGTTTATAATATTCTCTTACTGTCTTTTTATCCTCTGTTACATCTCTACTTTGTCCTCATTTACATTCTCAAGACTTTTTATCTTCTCTTTTTCTTCTTGATCATTTTGCTTTATATCTGTCAATATTATTTGTCTTCTTAATTTCAACTTTTGGCTTTGCACATCCACAGTTATGTTCGTTGTATGGACACACCACACTTTGTCTATCCATTTCACCTGTTGGTGGGCATTTCGGTTCCAAAATTTGTAGTTTACAAATAAAGCTGCTATGAGCATTTGTATACAAGTCTTTGCGTAAACCCATGCTTTTATTTCTCTTAGGTAAATACCTAGGATTGACACTTAACTTTTAAAGAAACTGCCAGATTGTGTTCCAAAATGATTTTATCGTTTTATATTCCCAACAGCAATATATGAGGGTTCCTTTGCTTCACGTTCTTTCCAACACAGGCATTGCTATTAGTTTTGTTTTGAACAGTTTACTATCTTTCAAAGAAATTTAAATGCCAAGGAAACTGTTGGTTGTATTTCTCCATGTCTGGCCATCTTGGCTGGAAGCAGAAATATTATAATTTTCATTTTGTATCTTTTTTCATTCAATACTATTTTGAGCTCTTTCCATGTTGCTATATGTATGAATGTATAGATATATTTATTTACACATATATATTTCATTGTTTCCTTTATATGATATTCAAAAGTATGCACCCACCACATTTTACTTATCTAATTCTTTGACAAATTCCTCTGACATGCATTCCTAAGAGTGGGATTCCTTGGTCGTAGGCTTCACTGTATTTAATTTTACTAAATACTCTCTGAGTGTTAGTTAGAATAGTTGTATCAGCACTCACGCCAGCAGGGCACAAAAGTTCCTGTCTTCCATAGCCTCATTTACACTTGGTATCCCCCACATTTTTAGTTTTTGTCCTTCTGATGTGGCTACTTGAGCTCACCCTCAAGATTCATCTCAGGGGTTAGCACTCTTCAGAGGCTTTCTTTCATTCCTCCATCTGAGTTAGATGTGCCTTCTTTGTGAGTCTGTAATTTTGATACTTAACTTGGACATTTCACTTACCAAACTTTATAATTGCCAGTTTCATTGCCCTTCTTTCTATTAAACTGAGAGCACCTTGAGAGCAGGGATTGTGTCCAGAGAGGCTAATGTTGCTTACTTCCTATTGCTCCTAAGATGAATATGCCTCCCGCACGCCCTCACACAGAAGCAGGGTGGTCCTCTCCCTTGTGACTGTTCTCTCATTGGCTCCTCTAGTTGGGCTACCACTGATTAGACCAGGTAGTGGGTGGCTTGCACGAAATCTTGTAGGTGAGCCAGTTTGAGTGGATCTCTTCTTTGTAATCATTTGAGGCTCGAACAGACTATCTTTTGCAACCTGTTGCTCCAGCACCCAGCACTGTGCCTGGTATAAGGAAAGGGCTCAATAAGCATTTAAATGTGTTACATCCTGTCATTGTACAAATTAAGAAAATTAAAAGCAGGTCATCATTCAGAAATGTTTCCATGGGGGAATGGGGTTTTCAGTACCTCCAGCCCCTTCATTCCTCCTTGTTCTCCCTTCTGGGGGAGAGGGGATCATTTAGCTTTGCACCAGCGTTATGCTGAGAGGCAATCAGGAGGAATGACGGGTTTGTTGGTGTCGTACATGCATCCCCTGCAGAACAAAAGGACTGACCATCTCCATCCAGGATAGAGTCTTGGTCCACGCAGCTGGAACCCTGGGAGTTGGGCAAAGGCATAAGAAAGGAGAAAAGAAGCAGACCTAAAAAGAGGGGGCTTCTGGATGCTCGTCTAAGTTGGACTCTGTGTAGACCAAAAGATAGCCTGACCAGAAGAGCGAAGACAGGTTTTTGCAGCAGTACAGTCATGGGTCGCTTAACAATGGGGATACATTCTGAGAAGTGCGTCATTAGGTGATTTCGTCGTCGTTCGACGTGCAGAGAGCGCACTGACGCAGACCCGGGCTGCCGCCCGCTACACACCGAGGCTGTGTGGCATGGCTGTTGCTCCTGGGCCACAGGCCTGTTCAGCACGGCACTGTCCTGAATGCTGTAGGCAATTGCAGCACGTGCTAAGTATTTGTGTCTTTGAACATATCTAAACATTAAAAATATGGTATAAAAGATAAAAAACGGTACACCCGTGTAGGACACTTGCCATGAGTGCGGTTTGCAGGACTGGAAGTTGCTCTGGGTGAGGGAGGGAGTCAGTGAGTGAACGTGAAGGCCTGGGACCTTACCGTGCGCTACTGTAGGCCTTGGAAACGCTGCACATGCACGTTGCACTAAAGTTATAAAAAATATTTTTCTTTCTGCTGTAATAAGTTAACCTTAGCTTACTGTAACTGTTTTACTGAGAAACTTTTTGACTTTTTAACTTTTCAACTCTTTTGTAATAAGACTAGTTTAAAACGCAAACACATTGTACAGCTGTACGATAATATGTTCTTTCTTTATAGCCTTATTCTATAAGCTTTTTTCTATTAAATTTTTTTTACTTTTTTTTTTTTTTTTTTTTGGTTAAAAACTAAGATCCTAACAAACACATTAGCCTAGGCCTAAGCAGGACCAGGACCACCAGCGTCACTGTCTCCCACCTGCATCTCTTGTCCACAGGAGGGTCTTCAGGTGCAGTACCACACGTAAAACTGTCATCTCCTAGGATAACGCTGCCTTCCCCGGCACCACCTCCTGAGGGACCGGCCTGAGGCTCTTCTTGAGAAGGTGTCACTGTTTTCAGAAGTGTGTCCATGGTGGTATGCTTGGTTTTTCTTTCTTTCTTTGTTTCATCATAGCTACGCTTGTAAGCAGATAATGTGCCATGAACATTCCTCTGCATTAATGAAAACCTTTCAGTGTCGGGGTCCGGGTTTTCAAACTCTTAAAGAAGCTTGTAAAACCTGCTAAACCCTTCACATGAATTTGCTTGGGGATTGTTCTTTTTATTCTTCTGCAATTTCTTTTCTCTGGCTATGCGTTCCCATTCCAGTGCCAGCAACTCCTCATTAGTCAGCCCCCCAGGAACCGCCTCCAGGAGCTCCTCAGTGTCATCCCTGCCCACGCCCAGGTTGAAGGTGGTCGCCATCTCAGCCACAGCCTTGTTGATTTCTGCAGCCTCCTCATCGCTGGCAAATCCTTTGAAGTCATGGATGGACCTTGAGTGTCTTCTTGCAGGTGCCATTCATACATGCTTTGGTGGTACCACCCCAAGCCCAGGCCAAATTATCAGTGCAGTCTTAGATGCTGTAATCCTTTCTGAATTGCACGGTGTCTTTCTTCCTCAGTTGTACCAACAGCCTGGGCAACGGTCCTCCTTAGGCAGTAGGCCTTTAAAGCCTCTGTAACTCCTTGATCTGTCAGTTAAATCCATGAGGGGGTGTTCGGAGGGAGAAACGCCACCCTGATATTGGGATAACGATCACCAACCAAAGGAGGCTGTTGACAGGAGAAGGGGCTCACACTATTTATAATAAGATCCCTGATTTTGCTCACCTTTCTCTGGGTTTGTGCACATAACCGAATCTGAAGTTTCTAGTCCCCAACTTGAAACTCTGAATCCTCATAGAAAGCTCCGAAAAAACAGTCGATCTTCTTGGTTTCTAACAAACCCAACTCCTGTCTTGATTTTCCTAGTAAATTACCCCCTTCCCTACCATTCAACCTCATATCGAAGTCTGAACCCGCCCCCTCTGGCCCACGCCTCCCTGTGTAAGTGCGGAGACACCATGCCCACCCTCTGCCTTCTGCTGCCCAACACCGCGCTGCCCAAGAAGGGCCTCGAGGTATGGTTAGTGCTTTATGTTTCTCAACTTGCTGTTTTTCTTTGTTCAAGTATCACTAAGTCTCAGAAACGCATAGAAGGAATAAAACACTTGCTGGATTATAACTAGGTAACTTTGGCATAAATAGTAAATGGCTCTTACTCTTGATTCAGGAAATGTTACCCCGTTTGTTGTGGTTAGTATGTGTTGTGGTGGGGCCCACTCAGTGTTCTCCTTTGCATGAAGTTATACAACTCCACATGTCAAACACCCTCCTCCTCAATCAAATTTGTGATTCAAGAATAAATAAATATGTCCAATGATTTTAGAGAGAGAGGAAATTATACTCAGAATGATGTTCATTGACATTTTTTGCTAAGAGAGAAGATTTTTGGGATAATTTCAGAAAGACCAAAGGTGTTGAGGAATATGGGAAAAGAAAAAAAAAAAAAGAAACCCAAAGCATTTTCGATCATGGGTGGGCTCCTTTTATGATGTAACAGATGAACACATCCTAGGAGCTCCATAATTTGGCCTGACTCTTCTAAATGCTGTAAAAAAAACTGAGCTCTTCCAGGACTGGCTAGGAAGAAGCCATCTCCAGCCTCTTTAGAGCATCATTTGGGGATCAAAGGAGTCTGTGATTGCCCTGTGTGGGTTGGTCTTACTGTAAGAGATTGCTGTGGGTTCACTCTTTAGGTGGTACATTGGATTCTTTGAATGTCGGTAACTGAATGCAGAGCTATTTATTTCTGTAAGCAGGTTAACAGGACTCAAGGGCTCAAATATTTTGTATTCTATCACTATTGATCTACAATCTCCATTTCTACTCTCCTCAGAGTTAACCTTTGAGAACCCTGGGGTTATCACTACTTATGTTACATAGAGGGCGGTGTTTAAGATTTCTTGGTCCTTATTTCCCTATTTGCTGTGGGATCTTCACAGTCCTGAGCCTTCCCTCCACTCTCACAGAACTGGGGGGATTAGAACAGAGCCAGTAGTTATAAGGACTCAGGGAGTTCAGTCTTGTAAAGCCCAGAGAACCTGTCATACTGTAAATGCTCGGGCACGTTAGCTATTGTTTTCACATGAGCAACTGCTACCATTTTGAATGAATGGACTTAGAGCCTTAGTGTTTGATCATTCCCATTTCCCACTGTTGATTGTTTGTAAACCAGAGACACCTGTGCTACTGTTAGCCCAGCCATAAAGATGGCATTTAAAATTTTTTTAAACAACTGAGTTATTTGTGTTTTGCATGAGTAGGTTAGCAAGCAGCCACTGTCCACTGCCCCTTCACCTGTATATTTTCTGTTGTTGTATATTATTTTCCTTATGCAGTTAATGTACTGAAAGCGCAGGTAGAGGATAAGAGCTAGAATGTCAGCTGCATGAGGGCAGGAGCCAGAGCAGGCTGGGCCACCACAGCACCCCCTTAGCAAGGATGGGGCCTTACATGGAATAGACACTCAATAATACTCACTAAATGACCGTATAAATGAAAGAAGGGCAAGAATGTTGTCAAAACCGCTCCCCTTCGGGGACAGGGCATGGGTGTCCACCGGGAGAGAAAGGCGCGTCACTGCACTCGCTGAGACTGACCCAAATCGGTCAGCTGCAGAAGGACGGGGACTGTTCCTCAGGCCCAGGCTGTGTTCTCAGTGGCCGCAGCCCTGGACGCCGCCGGAGCCAGCACACTCTTTTCTACTTGAGAACACAGATGGGAAATAAGAAAACACCCATCACGTGGACATAGGTGGAGCGGAGAGGGAAGTAGGTCAGGCAAGGAGCCAGGACACTTTTTACCAGCTCTTTGGGACCACGAGTCAAGGAGTTATTTGAAGGGTGTAAGATTTGTGTTTTGGAGACTTGTCTGTTTTAAAGCTGTTTGTTCTTTTCTTTTCTTTTCTTTATTCTCCTCTGCTTTCATTAATCTGAGAAAGAGAGGGAGAGACAGAGAGAGAGGGAGAGAGAGAGGCAGCAATGCGAGAGAGACATCGATCAGTTGCCTCTCCTATGTGCCCGACCAGGGATCAAACCTGCAACCTAGGCATGTGCCCTGACCAAGATTAAACCTGCAACATTTTGGGTATGAGACAATGCTCCAACCCACTGAGCCACCCGGCCAGGGCTAAAGCTGTTTGTATTTTTCTGACATCATTTCCTCGTTGCTCATCCTTAGGTTAACTCAGCTAGTAGTAAGGGAAAACAAGAAAGAGGCTGGGGCTGACCTTTGAGAGGAGTCTGAGTGGATGGGGGCCATGAAAGAATGTGAAGGGAAGCCCCCTTCTCACAAGAAGACACCCTTTCCGGAGCTAGTCTCTGCCAAATCCTCATGTGGTGCTGTGTTTTAACAATGAAGACTCTTCTGTTACAATTCTGTCTGACCAGAAAATACCCACAGGAAGAACTGTGCTTCAGGCTATGAGAGAGTACCTACCAACATTATCCTTCCTTTGTCATAACCCGGAAATTGTCCAAAATACTAGAAACATAATTTCAGACAATGGACCAAAGGTAGTACAAGACTGTGATCCTTGAGAAAAGGCAACAAGTGAGGTGAGCCCATCCTGGCCAGGCTTTCTGTCTGATTGTGGCCCAATGAGGAGAGCCCAGGGTCCGGCCACCTCCCCAAGGTGAGGGGACAAAGATTGGAGAGTGGGGAGGCCAAGGGAGCGGGAATTTGCAGGGCACCGTATCTGAAAGTAAGGAGCCACACAGGGAAAATTCCAGAAAGATCCCTTGCATTGTCAGCTGAACAGCAATCGGTGTGAACCCCATGAGGCTGCCGGAACAACTTCTGAGGAAGCACCATTACCAGAGCTCATGCAGGGCTGTGGCTAGTTCAAGTTCCCTCCAGCCAGGCTGGGAGAATGACCTAGGGAGCTGAAAGGCCTCTGCTGAAGCTCCTTAGTCTATTCTACTTGGGCAGGGGAAGGGGGGTGGTGCTGGTGGAGAGGGATAAATGACAAAGTTCCAGTCAGTTGGACCCCATCTCAGCTCCAAAATTCTAAAGGTAGAGAGGAAGGAGTGGAAAGGAGGGAAGAGATGGGATAGTCTATGAAGGGCTGAACGGAGAGCTAGTTCAAAAAGATAAGGACAAGTGATTCACACATTTGACATTTTATAGAAATGTTCGAATAACTGCCATAAAACAAGGTGGCTGAAGAAAGTAAAGGGAGCCGATGGTGGAGAAAGTTCTAACACCCTTCCCACATTTCAAGTTCTCTACAGTGTGTGGTTTAACTCCAGCACACATGGGCCCCAAAGGTTGTGCCTCACAGGCATTTGAGATGAGGGCATTAGTAGTGCCTTTTTTTTAAAACAGATTTTTATTTATTTATTTATTTATTTTTAGAGGGGTGGAGAGAGAGAGAGAAACATCAATGTGTGGTTGCCTCTCAAGTGCCCCCCACTGGGGACTTGGCCCACAACCCAGGCATGTGCCCTGACTGGGGAATCAAACCAGCGATTCTGTGGTTCACAGGCTGGCACTCCATCCGCTGAGCTACACGAGCCGGGGCTAGTAGTGCCTTTGTAGACATGAGAGACGGCAGGAGGAGAGGCTGCTGCCCTTCTCCCTTGGGGCTGTTTACGGGATGGGAAACACAGTGATGTGGGGTTGGGTATCACCAGACTTTTTAGAGGAGAAGAACAGGATGCCCCCTCTGTGGATTTCCAGAAGTCGACTTTTCTGTTTACTTCCCATACCACATCATCATGGTCCCCAGCAAGCTTGGGACCACTATACAGCTATTCCCAGAGGTGTCCGCTATGAGCATGTGGCCAGGATAATGCGGTGGCCTGGGCCATCCCCATGCACTGCTCAGGCCCTGAGCCAGGGAGGTCCTGCCTCTCATTAGGTGAAGAGGCTCGGCAACTTCACAGACTCTGCACCTAGACCTGGACGATCTTCTTACGTGTGAATAGAACTCCAGATGGAGGCACATCTCTAAGTAAAAACTCTGGAGTTGTGAGGAAATAGACAAACGTTGTTTCCTTTATTGAATACAAAAGCAATTCTCTTATAAGCTAGGCCTCAATTACTGTTCTGTGGCTTGGCACCTTTTCGCTAGGTGACCAAGCAAGGCCTGAGACATCGTGTCCCAACATGTTCTTGGACTACATTGTTTATCGTCCCCCAGGAGTATGAAGACACCTTCTCACAAGACGTCCGTTCTACCACAATCCCCACTGAGAAATGACCCCGCCATCCAATTCTCACCAGTCCTCTCCAAGCTCACTGGGTTTTCATGAGAAAAAATGTGATGCAAAGCTTGTCAGTGACATGTTTTAAGCTTTATTGAAATTTCTTTCTTACAAAAGATCTGATGTACTTTAGGCCAAGCCTAATTTCCTTTAGTCCCTGAAATGCAGGTTCATGGGGATTTCCATGTCCTCTTAAGTAGGTATGTAAACTAGTAGACTTTTATTTTAAGGTTCAAATACTTATCGCCATCATTTTTATTTGATGTAAAATGAGACTTGTGGTTTCCCAAATGAAAAGACCAAGTAAGAATGTCGTGCGGGTCTTCAACAGTGGGGTAACTGGGTTCTTTGCCAGAACCAACTTGGGAATCTATTTAATTCAATGTGACATCTTTCCACCTTTAGTATTTTTTTTTAAAATACAAACTTTGCAATGTGCTGAGCTATGCAGTAAACAGTGCCATGTTTATATACGCATACATATATTGGCTCTGGAAAAAAAATGCATGAGTACATGCGAGTTGTGTAAACACAGCAACTGGTCAAAAGGAGTCTCTGATCATCAGGACATGAATGAATAACAAGCATACTGAAAGTTAAGAACAGCCAATAGCACATACTGATTTAGTTGTTAGGAACTTTCTTGGTCCCACACCTGGAGGGTCCCAGGCACCACGCTCCCCAGGCAGTCTGATGCTCCCCCGATAGGACAGGTGGCTGTGTGTCTGAGGCCTGCGAGTCTGTGACTCTCCCAAGTGAGGTGGGTCTGTGCTCCCTCAATACATGTAGCTCCTCTAGTTCTAGAACACATAGGTGACCCAGTTTGACCTCCCCCTTATGTCAAAAGCAGAATATGACCCCCTGTCACTAGGAGAGGGGTACAGATGGAGGATGTGCAGAAGACCAGGGCCCTTGCTTCCCCTGGAGATTATAAGAAATCCTCTTTCCTCCTACTCCTCTGGGACCCATCAGGGCACATGTTCTCCTGACCGCAGGATCACACCCAGAGAGGTTAGGGAGGTTCAGTATCATCACGTCCGAACAGTTCTGGGACACAGGAGCCATGGCTTTAACCCTGACTGCCAGATGACTGAGTGTTGGTCTCAGTTTAACCCTGATAGCCCCCATGTCGCCCTCCAAACCACCTTTCCTTTTGTGTGGCTGGTCGGCCTGGAAGCCAGCCATGTCTGATCTTGCACTCGTACTCCATAGGTTTTGGAGTTTGTAACCTTCTAGACACACACGTTTTGCACCAAGAGCTTCTTGCTCAAGCCCAGCAAAGATACACGAAGGTTCACGCAGAAACAATGGTCTCAGTTGTTCTCAATGCTATGACTTCTAGGCCAGGTGAATGGAGGTAAGGTCCTATCTAAGCTAACATGCTTTGTAGAAATGCTGCAAAGTGGATAAATAAATTTAGCACCCAAGATACTATGTAGCACACATGGGGGTCACTCAGTAAATGTTAGTTTCACTCCCCTTCTCCAAACCCAACTTAAGTCCTGCATGTGACTTACACTTCCCTCTCCTACAGCTGTCACTTCCCCAAACTAACAAAAGGATGCAGAGACGGCAGAGGGAGGAAAAAAGGAATCATTCAGTATCGTCTCTTGCTGGGAAGGACAATGTCAAAACTCTTGGCTGAACTGAGGTTTGGGAGTTATGTGAAGAGGGAACGATGTTATACCTCCCTCCCATCTCCACTGTGGCGTTTGTTTCCAGCATTGCCTCAGCATTCATCTGTAACTAACAGGCCAAGGGGAACGTGCATATTGAGTGATGCATGGTGTTTAGAAGGCTGTGGAAAATGGCAATCCAGTTGACCAGGACTCCACATTCAGGATCTCTGGTGGAAGGGAGAAGCAGGGAGTAGATCCCAGAGTTACAGTTTGGAGCGGATGTCCAAGAGGAGAACAGCGGCAGACCACTGTGGTCCCAGGATGGGGATGAAGGCTAGGGGGATGCTGGGCTGGACAGGGCAGAGGCATGGTCAGGGGAGCCCAAAACAATGCCCCCACCCCAGAAATGCAGGAAGAAGGTTGGTCAGTAGGGTCCGGACCTTGGCTGTGTCCACTTTCAGGATGTGATGCATGTCACCCCAGCATCCTCAGCATGTCCGCAGTTTGTCACCCCCCATTTGGAGAAGGTGCAGCGGAAGATGGTATTCTCTGTGCCTTTGCAGGCGACATCATCCATCCAGATCTGCCCTGTGCCTGTGGAGACAAGTCAACATGTCTTCTTAGCAGATATGCAAGAGGGCAGGACATTAGAGAAATGGGAGCCATGCTCTGTCTGTCCTCGACCAGGCTGTCCTGGGCAAATCCAGTAGCTCCCATCTGCCCTCTCCACCCCACTAAGATCCAACACCTATTTTCTGGGCTCAGTTTTTTGAGGGCAGAACAATAATAATTGATAGTGGTGATGGAAGCATTTACTGAGCATTTCCTGCGTCAGGCATCTTACACATAGGATCTTCCTCCATTCTCCCGATGGTGCTGTGTGGTAGGTGTTAAGAAACCCATTTTACAGATGGGAAAACTGAGGTTCATAAAGCCACTGACGCAAGGTTGCTCAGCTTGTAAGTGGCAGAGTCTGAACTGAAGCCCAAGTCTTACCACCTTCCAGGGCCACATTTTATATGAGACACGACATAACTTTTGAGATCAGACACACTGTAGTCTTTGTTGATGAACACTCAGGCAGGGCCAAATCAGAGTGACAGTGTCAGACAGATACTGGATTGGACAGACCCAGTGCCCCATTACTAAGTACTTCAGTGCCAATATTATCGCCAATATATTGAAGTTTAACCTAGGTGGTTCTTATTCTAGGAGCCCCAAATATTGGTACTGGAATGGCAGAGGACCCCACAGTGAACATTACAACCAGGTATATATGGGATGGCAGGCAGAAGCATCCCTAACCATACCAATTAGGTCAGTTCCCAAAATACAAGGTCCCTAAAACCATCTGTTTGAGTTTTGCCTGCAGTCAGTTCTGTGTATCCAGGTCTTAAGGGGACCAACCTACTGGTCTGAAGGAGCCCCTGCAGGGGAGACTTTAGGTGGCTTTCCCAGGACTGTACCTGAGCCTTGAAAGGCATAAACTTGGTATGAAGGTACCTCAGTAAATGTCAGGGGAATAGGGCAGCTGGGTGAGGCTCCAGCGGGGAATGGAGAGGGCGTGTCTGAGATCAGAGGGGTCGTTGGGGAGAGGGGTGGGCTGCACCAGAAGTCACCTGGAGTCCCCACTGATGAACTGGCAGGACCATTACCCGCAGTTCTGGTGTGCTTTCAGCTGATGGCTGTGCAAGGCCCTACGCGGTGGAAGCCCATTTGGGGGCCCTCTGTAAAGATGGCTGAGCTGCGGGGCTCCCACGGAAGCCATACCTGGAGCTTCGCTACTCACAGTGCGGTCCTGGCCCGCAGCACCGGAATCACCCAGAGCTTGTTGGAAACGCCAAACCTCGGGTCCCGCCCGGGACCTACTGAACTAGAACCTACCTTTTAACCAAGTGGTTATGCATTCGAGGGTGGGAGGCACTGGTACGGCAGAAGAAGTGGGTCTTTGCAAAGCAGGAGAGACCTTGATTCAAGTCCTGGTCCCATCTGGGGGACCATGTCCATTTTAAAACTGGGAGGGGATTCCTGGGATGTGAGATTTTTGGTGCTACAACTAAGTTCCCTGGAAACTGAGAGACAACTGGGAAGGTCGGTCACTCCAGCACCTCCACTTATTAGGTTTACGAGCTGGTACCCAAAAGCATGGAGTTAAAGGTCATAAAATGTGTTCCAGCATTACTGGCTGTGTCAGCCTGAGCAAGTCAGATGAGCTCATAAATAATCCCTATAGTCTGATGCTAGCTCTGCTTCCACCCCTCCCCCCCCGCTCCGCCCACCCCCGCCACAGTCCCATATCGCAGCAGCCAGACAACCTCTCGTTTAGAGGGCTTATCAGCACGGACTGGTAAAACCTGAAAACTGTCACTCACTCTGGGACTGCATGGGAGAAACCCTAAGTCAATCACATGAACTAATGCTTTTGTTATGCGGAGATTTGCAGCATCTGTTGTCACGGGACTGTGGCAGCGAATTCAGGGCAGAGGCAGGAGGAGAGGCCTCCCTCTGCGATCTTCTTCTCGGATGCTTTTTCTTTAGCAGAACCTCTTCCCTGGCGGGAAACCCTATGCCTCTTACACAATGAACCCTTTGAGGCTGAGAAATAATTCGCAGATTAAATGTCTCCTGGAAAACACATCGGTTTACAAATTACCCAGGAAAAGGCTGCAGGCCCAAGAGCAACGTTGGATTAGTTACACCCCAAACAAATAAAGAAGCAAATAAAGGGGACTAATGAATACTGAACAGGCCCAAGGTTAGCAGCCCAAATGCGGAGAGAGGGTCACGGCGCTCCGAACTCTGGCTGGCGTTCGGCCAGGGAGTCCTGGCTAATGGTCATTGAGCAAGAGCTAATAAAATGAAAGTAGGGTCGTTAAATAGGCAGCATCGAATATCTGCAGTTATTTACAGAGCCCAGGGGTGAAGGGCCAAGGAGCCCACAAAACATCTCTGTTCCTCCCACGTCAGAGAGGCGAGAACTGCTGTGGCTCCAGGCCCCAAGCATCGCATTAGCCTCGGAATGGACCTTGGACCACTCAGAGCGTGGCCTGAGGACCAGGAGCAGCAGCGTCACGTGGGAGCTCGTTGGAAATGCAGAGTCTTGGGCCCGCCCAGCTCTGAACCAGAGCCTGCATTTTAACAAGGGTCTCCATGATTCAGGCGGGCATTCAAGCCTGGGAAGCCCCGCCCTGCATCAGGTACGCACGCCCACACAGGTGCCCTCTCGGAGCTCCCTGAGGAAGACCTGTCAGGTAGGCAGGCTGGGGCCCTCTGCTCCCCACTTTCTAGATCAGGATAATGGAACGACGGCCTGACGTTTTATCTCGAGGAGGCAAAATTGGGACTAGAGGCCAGGTCTCCAGATGTGTAGAGCACTGGGGGCTATTGCAGGAGGATATTGTTGGCATAAGTCAGTCGAGATTTTATTTGATCCTTGTCATTCATTCATTCAACAAATATTTCAGGGCCTACTCCGTGCTCAGCACTATTCTGGATGTTTGGACTATGTCATTGAACAGAAAAGATAGAATAATAATGACAAAAATCCCTTTGCTCCGTGGAGCTAACATTTGAGCTTCTGTATGTTTTGAGAGTAATATTAAAAGACAGAATAAGTTACACTGAATCCTATAGGCTTCCATGGGGGCTTCACACAGAGGGCAGCAGGATAACTATTAAACAGATGTTTAGGAGACTAGAAAACTGAGGGCCCAGCAAGATCAAGGAATTTGTCCCATAACTATCAAGGGTGAGAGACGATAACCCAGGCCTCTGACATGCAGCTGATCCAGTCCTCACTCCCTATAGAGCCGCAGTACACAGCACGCAGCACAAACACTAAACCGAGGGGCGGAAAACCCTGGGCCAGTGCAGCCCACTGCCTGCTTTTGTAAGTAAAATTTTATTGGAACACAGCCTCGTCACTTGATTACATTTTGTCTATGGTTGCTTTTGTGCTACAATTGCAGAGTCGAGTTGTAAGAGAGACCATCTGGCCCACAAGGCCTGAAATATTTACCGCCTGGCCTTTTTTTGTTTGCTGAGCCTTGCACTAAGCCATCTCCCAGAGTTCGAACTTCTTCTTAGGAAAAAACGGGGCAAAACATGGTAATAATGATATGATTAGAAGCGAACGCTTCTAATGCACCTAGGCCCACCTGCAAGCCTGTCTGCGTTTGTACCCATCCTCACCTCCTTTCTGTCTGTCTGTCTCACAGAAAGATTTCCTCTGCAGGTCCAAGCATAATTCCCAGCTGTGCTAGATTCTGGTCTGGTCCACCTCCTCCTAGACCTCGTTCCAGCCATCGCCCCTCCATCCTCTCTATCCACATTCGCTTCCTCTCCAATAGCTTTTGGACCAATTTAAAATTACACACCTTTATGTCTCTCTCATTTGGGTCTTCGCAGGGAGACAGATAATTTGATTATTGAGCCCTGTCTAGGAGAGTTGTTGCGGTGCCGGACCACTGAGAGAACTGCCATGGACTGGCAGTTTCTTGTATAACCCTGGGGAGGATTCAGAGCAGGTGGGCACAGAAATTCCTTCCTCTGTTTCTTCCCCCTTCGCTTCTTTCCTTCCCTCTCACGTTTGTCCAGCCAGTACTTATTATGACCCAGGCACAGTTCTGGGGTTTGGGGCTATGAAGGTAAAGCCCACGAGATGCTCACACGTGTATCAGAGGTCAGAGCTGTGGTAGAGGTGTGCACGAGAAACGCTCTGGGGGCATAGCATCGAATGGGGTGGAGGTGGAGAGGGGGGTGGGAGGGGCCTTTAGGCAGTGATAACTGAGCTGACTATAGGCACTGGATAGGAATTAGCTAGAAGGAGAGAAGGGAAAGTTCTTCCAGACCAAAGAGACATGAAACAGCTCTGTGAGCTCAGAGAATACAAGCAGGTTCATGGGGCTGAATAGTGAGACGGAGGCAGGAGGCAGATGAGGGAAGGGCCTTAGGGGCCAAGCTAAGGAAACCAAACCTGATCCTTGTAATCATCTTTCAAAAACGGAAGGACTGAAGCTTGGAGAGGTTAAGGAATCTGTTCTAGGTCACCAGCTAGCAAGTGGCAAGCATGGGATTCTAAGTTGGGTGTGACCCCTGAACCTGAGCTCCTACCCACTGTTCTGCCCTGCCTGGGCTCCAAAAGCAAGATAGTGAGAACAAAGAGGAGGGGACAGTTTCCAGGGACGCCAGAGAGGTAGACACTGGGGTAATCCGTGGGACCCAGGGAGATATGGGGACCAGATGAGGGAAAGAGGAGTGGGTGACAGTGGAAGGAGGGAGGGGCCGCGGGCTTGGGAGACCCCGTGAGGCTGAACAGCAGGCGTACTGGGACTGAGAGTCGGGGCACCAGCTGGGGAGGTGGCTGTGGTCAGAGGGGTGTCCAGACTGACGCACAGCCCCGCCTGCCGCCAGAATGGGCGAGCATCTCCTCCCCTCTGCCCTCAGAGCTGCTCTGGCGTGAGAGCCCTTGCGACGCTGTTCAGGAACTGTAACTATGTCTGTCTTCACTTCTAAACTGACCATGCTGAGCTCAGAGTCTAGGTTTACACATCTCGGTGCAGCCACACTGAGCCCAGTGCCTGGACTGTGGAAGGTGCCTAGAAGCTGCTGTGGAAAGAAGGGAGGACAGGCTGAGCTAGCAGAAAGGGCGCTGGGGGAGGCTCGGCTGGGCGGGTGTCTTCCGCTCTCCAGGCCCCCATGTCCCTCTGTGTGCCCATTCCTAACACCTGGCCTGCCTACCTGTCAAGGTCTTGAATATTACATGACAGGAGTTATTGGACCATGATGGGGAAAAAAATGGTACAAATTTGATATGTACATGGAAGCAGGTCCAGCTTCCCACTGACTGGCTGAAAGAATCGAGTTGCAGTTTGAGAACTTCTCCACACGTCATGTGATATAAAAACGAAGCGGGAATGAAAACTGCCATGAAGTCTGAGTTTTAGGCTAACACTGCCCATGACATTTCAAGTGGTCTATTTTGGCTTCTCTAAAAGAGTTTTTGAGGGTTTTTTTTACCCCCCCTAAAATGTTTTACTTCTACTTCTTAGAAAGAAGTCCTCATTAGACTCAAGTATTGAAAAGCAAGAACTTGTTTATACTGTTTCTATGCCTTATGCAAACAAAAAATGGCAGTTTTTCTTAAAGAAAACCAGCTGAAATCCAGCCCCAAACTTTAAGTGGGAGGCAAGTGCTCTGTCCCGGGGGGCTGCCCCTGTGGAGCGGGACCCTCCGAACTCCCTGTGCCCTCTGGCCTTTCAAGTGGAGAGGCCAGTAGATATGGGGTCAAGTGGCTGCTCTCCACCAGCTGTCTCAACAGGTTTCACCAAGAGTCACTCTCGGGCAACGCGACTCTTAGCCTGCTCAGGTTGCTGTAACAAAGTAGCGTAGACTGGGTGGCCCAGCATATTTCTCACAATTCTAGATGCTGGAAGTCTGAGACCAGGCTGCCGGCACTGTCGGGTTCTGGTGAGGGCCCCCTTTGGGGTTTAGAGTTCTCTGTGTATCCTCACAGAGGGAGGATAAGGGAGTTCTTAGGGAGTTCCTGTTTTTATTTTTTAATCCTCACCTGAGTTATTGATTTTAGAGAGAGGGGAAGAGAGAGGGAGAGGGGGAGAGAAACATCGATGTGAGAGAGAAACATCGCTCAGATGCCTTTTTGTACACACCTTGACCTGGGATCCAACCCGCAGCCCGGGTATGTGCACTGACTGGAACTGAACCCACGACCTTTCGGTGGACAGGATGATGCTCCAACAAACTGAGCCACCTGGCCAGGGCTTAGGGGTCCCTTCTATAAGCGTGCCAATCCTATCATGAGGGCTCCACTCATGACATAATCCCCTCCCAAAGGCCCTGTCTCCTAACGCTATGTTGGGGGTTAGGGTTTCAACATATGGATGTGGGGCAGATACAAATATTCAGTCTGTAACAGTGACTGAGGTCTAAGGGGTAAGATTCTGGGCAAGAACTGTGGCAGCCCATAGTGGGGATAGGGAGAAAGGCAGCTGTGAGGAGTGGGGGTTTCCACAGCCAGTCTGGATGTGACCTGGCTCCATTTCCCTATCTGGACAGGACGCATGCCCTCTCCTCTCATGCCATACCCAAGTCCCTTTAGCCATTCAGCAGAGTGGGCTGGGCAAAGAAAGAATGTTCTCATAACCAGAACTGTCTGAAGACGGGCCGGGCTGTCTGGGGGACAGCGAGCTTCCTGTTGCAGGGAGTATCTGGGCAGAGGCCAGGTGACACGTGGCAGGATAGCTGCAGAGGGGACTTGAGCTTTGAAGAGGGGGTCAGTCCTAGGATTCCTGGGCCTTTTCCTCATGTCCTTTTCCTCTAAAGCACCTTACCTTGCCCAAATCGAGCTGTCCGGGCCACCTCCTCTACGCCACGGAAACCCAGCATGCGGCAAACCACGTCCCCGTCCTTCTTGTCCCAGCCGTCATCGCACACAGTGCCCCAGCGCCGGTCGTGGAACACCTCCACTCGGCCCTCGTGCGGGCCCGAGCCGTTCACCAGCCGGATCATCAGCGCCTCCAAGCCACCTGTTGGGAGCAGCCCATAGTCACTGCTCTGCTCTGGGTACACACGGGCCCCCCCGGGGATCTTCCCTGACTCCCCTCTGCCTACCCGCTCCTGCATAGGGACGAGGGGCCTGGGGCTACAGCCACAACCCAAATTGTGGCCAGTGCACATCTCGGTGTTATCCCTGCCCTTTATCAGCCTTTTTTTCTCCACCTCTTATTTTCTTTTATTAGACTGTGTTTTCTTTCTTTTTTAAGTTACGGTTTACATTCACTATTATTTCGGATTCATTTCATGTGTACAGCATAGCGGTCAATCACCCACTTCGCAAGCTGCTTCCCCTGGTATTTCCAGTGCCCGCCTGGCATCATAAGGTCATTACACTGTTACCGACTATAGATCCCCATGACTACTTTGTAACTACCAGTTTGTACCTCTTAATCTCTCTACCTTTTTCATTCAGTCCCTCAACCCTCTTCCCTTCTGGCGACCATCAGTCTATTCTCTGTGTCTATGAGAATAGACTTTACTTTTTAAAAGCAGTTTTAGGTTCACAGCGAAACTGACAGGAGCGTACAGAGGCTTCCCATATGCCCCCCCACGCACAGCCTCTTCCACTATCGACATCCCCCACCAAAGTGGTATATTAGTTGCCATCGATGAACCTACAGTGACACATTGTTATCACCGGAAGTCCATGCATTGTACATTCTATGCATTTGGGCAAATGTATCTACCTGTATAGTGCCATAGAGATTAATTTCATTGTCCTAAAATCCACTGTGCGCTGCCTGTGAAAATTCAGATTCCTGGGCCCACTGAGACCTACGGGGTCAGAATCTTGGTATCAGTAATCAGGGACCTGTATATTTCACAAGGATTTTGTTGACTGGTGCCGGGAAGGACAGGCTTAGATGTTCTATAATGTTCCTTTCAGCTCTGGTGTTCAGTGATTCTAAGATCAAGGAAGATGTCTTCTTGTTGTCTTCTGCAGCCAGCAATCAGCTGGGACATGTCGGGTGGAGGTGCGGACACTGTACTGTGACACAGTGACAAGTGGGTGATGCAATGCAGGGAAACCCCTATATGAGCTGCTAGAGAAAACAGCGAACCGGATGGAGTTCTGCTCCCAGTAAGGCACCGTGGCCTTGGACTGCCTTGTCTTTTTGGGCTAGGTGGGCTGGGGCACTCCCGCTTCCAATGACTGTGACTTGGCAAAGACCTTCATAGGCCCCTGGGGGGGATGGCAGAATTGATAAACCCCACATCTGTCCCACAGGAGAAAGGAGAGGATCTAGGACTGGCCGTGCATCTGTGACACGTTGCCCGGGCCGGGGCAACCGCAGAACATTCTGCACAGGGGAACCGAAGAGGTCACCGGGAAACCACGCCGTTCCCAAGATGCTGGACAAGGGCGACGGCTTGCAGAGGTTCCTCGAAGTGTTTAAGGCCATTTTCTCTGCACCCGGCATCTCTCGCCTTTCTCCCCAGACAGATTGACCGAAAACACAAACTCCCACTAGGTTGTCAAAAAAGGCAGAGGATGAACAAGAAAACACAGAAAACCTGGAGAAGGACAACCTGGAGACGAGCGGGACTGCCGAGGCCCGGTCTGACAGAGCAGCCCCCCTGCAGCCTCAGTGACGTGCTAGCCCAGAGCCCGCAGCAGCTGATGAGGCCTGACCGCTGGCTGGGGGCTTGGCCCTGGGTAGGCTGGCCGAGGCCGAGATGTCAGCCTTGATTTCTCACAGGCCTGCCTCGCCTCTGTCAGCACCCTGTCACGGTGGCGGTGGGCCACCTCGGGCCAGGGGGCCTCCAGTGGAAGCCCGGGCATGGGGTCATAAGGAGAGGAGCGTGGCAGGGGTCTCTATGGGTCTGAGCAGCCCGAACAGAGTTCAGGGTGTCAGATCAAAATAACAGGAAGAGGCTGCGTTGACGGGGGTGCAATGCTGGGCAGCCAAGACTGACATTCAGGGAGTCCCCTTACCCTCTCTGCCCTGCCCAGCCTGAACTCACTCCATTTACTTCTTTGTTTGGTGAAATAAGTGACTGACCATCTCTCCTGGGCCCGATCCTGTTCTAGGAGCTGTGCGTACATCTAGGAACGAAGTCTCTGCCTTCATGGACTCATATTTTAGTGGGAAAGATGAACAATAAAGCTAAAAAAATACATACAAATATAACTCGGGCCAAGTATCGGTGAGTGCATTGATGGGAACAAACACACAGAAGGGGAATGGGGAGTGAGTGGGGGCGCCATCTGAGATGGGGAGACCTGGGCAGAGCTTTCCCTTGAACCCCCCACCCCGAGCAGGGACACCCAGATGTTCACAGGGCAGGGCCTCTGTTTTTTCTGTCCCTGTTGCCCCAGATTTGGGGTCAGAGGTTCCCCTCTTCTACACAGAGAAGCAGACAGGGAAGAATTCCTTCAAATTAAAGCTCAGACCAGAAGCTGATGTAAAGAATGCAGGGAACTGTGTGGTCAGGGCACATGCCTGGGTTGCCGGCCAGGCCCCCAGTTGGGGGCATGCGAGAGGCAACCGATTGATGTTTCTCTCCCTCTCTTTCTCCCTCCCTTCCCCTCTAAAGATAAATAAATAAAATCTTCAAAAAACAAAACAACCCAGGGAATCAGTCCTTTCTAGCTGGGCTGCCTCCTTGCTTTCTCCCAGATCAGAGGGTTCAATCACCTCACTATCAAGTGTTTTGGAGCGTCGGTGGTTCTAACCACTGCTTGGAGCTTTCTGCCTAGCTGTAGCACCGGCCACAGAACCCACCTCCTCATTCCCTGACCTGCTCTACCCACCCTGTCCAGTACACAAGCCATTCCAGGGACCAGCCGCAAAGACGTCGTCCACCCTCCTGAAACAGGATCGCAGAGCTGACTCAGTCCTGACCCGGCCACTCAGTAAAGAGGGTTTAGCTGAGGCACAAATGGGGTCAGATCATGGAGAAGAACAGACATGGTGTCTGGGCCAGGGAGCCTTGCATTTTCTGCGGTTACCTCTAGTAACGACTTCCTTAAGCTTAGTTGTGGGCTACAGATGTCATCATCATTTAGTGCATGGAGCCACTTTTAGGAAATAGTCCCGTAGTCTTTGGGCCTTCTACTCATCGCAAATAATGGAGAAGCCTTGAATCGCCCAGATGGCAGATACTTGGAGATCACAGAGCCTAAACGTTTCACATGATACGCAAGAGAACAGGCAGGGGCAGAGAGGTGATGTGTTTGCCCAAGGCCATCCCACAGTTAGTAGTAGAAGAACTGGGGCCTGGACTGAAGCCTGAGCTCTGAAGCCAGTTCTGTCTATACCTTCTCTTTTCTCCCAGTGTCTTTATTTTTCATGAGATTTCTGGGCAGGGTCCGCTAATTCTGCTTCATGACTTTGATCCAAGTTATAATCAAAACAATTACATTAATCCTTGAACTGATTACATTAATCACCCCTATCTTCAGGAATTGGCTGGACAAACAGTAAACTCTTTGGATAACCTAGAGTTTTCTCAGGCAGGCACTTTAAGGGAGTCTAGGGCCATCCAAGAGTGGCAGCTTTGAGCTCTTAAAAATTATGTTAGTGTTTTGTTCAAGTCTTTATAAGCCAAGGTAGAGGCTAGAGTTTGGTCAAGGAGAGAGTCTTTGTCACCAATCCCCTCACCAGCCCTGGGAAGTGAGTGTGGCTGGGGAGGAAATGAGGAAGAGAGTGTCTTAGTGCCTCCAAGACTTAAGAAGAACAGTGGCCACATGCCTTGACCAGCCCCAGCTAGTCCCCTCCTACTGGCCCCGTTCCCCTCGCCATCCCACACTGCCTGCCTCAGATCCACTCCTGTGGCACTTAGCGGGGGCATCTTGGAATTTGTCATGAGCATTTTTATATGCAGGAAAGAAGCAGGGTTAATATACCTCTGTGCCCCCATGGCTGGGTTAACACATAAAGATCAAATAATACACAGGGAGTCTACAATGATCTACAGAAAGGCAGCACAGACAGATGCACCCTAGAATCGGGACCCCCAGTGACTGTGTGGACCGTGAGTGCATAGTCTCCTTCCTGGAGCACCACCATTCTTGCCCAAGCTGGTGGGATCCATGAGCGGGCACAGCACCCATCCTCAACAGCCGGGCACCAACGACTGAGACCAGAACCAGAGAGACACAGAAATCGTGAGGCAGTCATCTGGGCGTTCCAACTGTCCCACTAACAAAGCCATGCTTCCAACCGTCCATCTGCTCTTCATCCCATCTACGCATCAAACATTCACTTAGCATTTTCGGCCAGCTAAGCATAATATCGAGCATTGCGGGGTCACGGACAGAGAAAACATCATCTCTCCTTGCAAGGAGCACTTCCCTGGGGAAAATAAGGTATGTACATGTCACCCTCAGAGGCAGAGCTTTGCTTGAGCTCTCTCGGGCCGTGCCCTCTGCTCTGAGGAGTGCCAGCTTGCCTCCGCCTTGGCCCTACAGGTTGAAACTTGAACCAGCTTGACTCTGTGGTATGGTTTAGGCAGGACTGAAAGTGGCTGGCGTTGGAAAGAGCAGTGGTCTAGAAAGAGGGGGACCTGGTATCCCAGTAACAGCCAGTTACTTCCCCTCTCTAAACCTTCAATTTCCTCGTTTCTCAGATGAGGGGTTTGGACCGGGTAGTTCCTGCAGTTTCTGACAGCGCTGCCATCCTGTGCTCTTGTCTAGAAATGCAGCGAGGACAAATACATGCATCCTCAGCACCTAGTACAGCTTGGGAATGTGGTACCTGGGTGGGTAAGTAAATGAGCAATAGAAAAAGAAATACATACATTGATAAAGATGCCTATAAAGAATTAATACACATAAAGCATCTTCAGCACCCCAAATCTGTGCACAGGAAGCAGAACGGCTCTGGACTTTAATGAATATTATCACGTCCCTCAAAAGCTGAGGCTGGTGTATCTTTCCCTGACACGTTCATTTTCATTACAAACTCGGCAGTTCACAAGGGCATCCTACCATCTTGGTCCTCCTGTAAGACGTAGGAGAAGCCAAACTGTTTCTATGAATTTGGGTGTAGAAGGAGCTGGGGGGAAGTGGAGAGACCTGAACAGAAGCAGAAGCAAAAAGAGACAGAGACAGAAATCAATGAGCCGTGTTAAAGATGAGACGCTAGTGTGAGGACATGAACCCCTGGCGCTGTGGCCCCAGAACTGTCTCGCTTCTGAATGACCTTCCCATTCCAGGCTTCGCAAGGCCCACCTTGATTATGAGTCCTAACCTTCTAAAGGTGTCCTTATGATAAGCCCCTGTTACTTGCAGTGACCCAACAAGTCCCTGGCTCTTGCCACCAAAAATACCCAAAGAGAGCATCTGTGAACCCAACACACCAACATACAGGCTGCTTAGCTACTTGCCTCCTGGGCCCTGGGTGTGTTTGGGAATTTGGAGAGAGGAGAACATGGTGGTGGTGACCCCTGCAGGGAGGCAACAGGAGAGAGTGGAAAGAGGCTGGATCTGGACTTAGGCACTAGGTTTGAATTCCAGTTCCACTTCTGGCCACATGTGACGTCTCTACACCTATCCCTCTCCTTAAAATGGGCATAATGGTGGCAGTTGGGAGCAATAGCACGTGGCAAGTTACGGACACCACTCACTGTGAGCTCCCACCCCTGGCTGGTCAGCACTTCACCCAGCAACACATGGGGCAGCTCCGAGGGGTCTTCGTGCTTTGCCAAGGATGGCTTTGATACACTGGCCAGAGCAAGAATGTATCTTTGAAACCCTCTTTGCAAAGCAACCCTTTTGCATGGGGAGGGGGAGCAGGTTGTGGTGGGGGGGGCATCCCTCCAATTGGATTAATCTCCTAACGTCCTCTACTCTCCCCAGGGCACAGTTCCTGGCCCCTTAACATACTAGGGGATGGGGACAGGGCCTTCGGGGCTCCTGCCGTCAGCAACTTTCTGCTCCCTGATGTGAGCTGGATGTGACTCCTTGAGCAAGGCAGCTCTGGAATGGTGCAGGAATGCAGCGGCGCTACGGCTGAGGCCACCGAGGGGCTCTTAGCACAGACCTTACAAATCTCATATGTGAGATTTTCTTCTCAAAACGGATTTTTTTCTTTTTCTTTCTTTTTTTTTTTTTGTTCCCTTCACCTTCTAAATCCACATGCGAGAAAAGCAAGGTCCCAGACAAAGCAGGCTGGATCTAGCCCAGACTTGCCTGGCTTTGACTGTTGGGCCCCAGAGCCGGGAGGGGCGTGTGCAGCCCTCTCCCACTTCAAACACAGGAGTCCTCTCCGCTCTGTACCACGCCGGACAGCTGCTCATCCGGCCTCTGGGAATGAAAGGGAACTTGACAGTATCTTTTGGGGACCCATTCCAGGATTTTTAAGCCAGCATCTGGTTTTATTCACAGGAACTGGTATCTCCAAATGGCTCCAGTGTTGCTTCATCTGATTATTCCCTACCTTGGTCTTACTCTATATGCTTTGGGTTTTGTGCGTATAAGTGGGGAGGCACTGGGCAAAGTGCTTCATACATGCATTTATTTGCTTGTTTATTCTTTGCAACAGCTACACGAGTTAGTTATTATGGCTCTCACTTAGCAGAAAAGAAAATGAGCCCAGAAAAGTCAAGTAATTTGCCGATGGTCACACAGCGCCACACAAGGTGGAACCTGGGAGAAGAGCAAAGTCATTTCTTTCTTGCTCCTCCCTTCCTCCCTTTTCTTTCTTTTAAATCCTTACCTGAGGATTTATTATTATTATTATTATTGATTTTAGAGAGAGAGAGAGGAAGGGGGAGAGAGAGAGAAAGAGAGAAACATCAGTGTGAGAGAGAAACATGGATTGCTTGCCTCCCATACACACCCCAACCTGGGATCAAACCCGCAGCCTATGTATGTGCCCTGACCAGGAATTGAATCCGCAGCTTTTCAGTGTATGGGACAACGCTCCAACCGGTGGAGCCACCCAGCCAGGACGCAAAGTCCTTTCATTTTCAAACCACAGAGACAACTGTCAGACTGAATACTTACGACAAATATTTAATAACATCCCTCTCTGTCCATAAAATACCTTTCATCTATCTCCCAACAGCCCTATGGGGGCTGCAGTAATTAGTGTCTTTAAAAGTAGGGAAAAGAGCCTTGGATTAAAGTGGTGGTTCTCAGCCCCGAGCTGCAGGGAAGAATTTCCTGGGGGGTTTTAACATCTACCAGCCGTGGGGCGGATAGTTTCCAATCGTTCGCAGGTGATGTAAACGCACTGCCAGGGCTGAGAGCACTGTCTGAAGGGATGGATCTGGGATCAGGTCCCAGCTACACAGCTGTCAGGCCTTGTGGTAAGGCACATAGCTGTCACCTCCTCTGGGAGGGGTTCCCCACCGGTGTCCCCAGGATGTGCTCTCCACACATGAGAAATGTTACACTGCCATTTCCTTTTCCAAGTCTCTCCGCCCTGACCAGTGCGAGCTCCGTAAGAGCCAGGCCACAGTACCCCTGTGGTTCCCCCCTGCAGCCCTGCTGCCGGGGGAGAGCCTGGCACATTGCACAGAATGGGTGAGTGAGCGAGTGAGTGAGCAAATGGGATTCCCAGCCCTCCTGAGGGGCTCTAGGAAAGAACTGATGGCTACATGCCCTAGAACCTGCCTGGCTGTGCATCAGGACGGCCCCAAAGGCCAGAGCGCTTTGCCTCTAAAGAAAAGGAGAGGAGGGACACCCAGCCTGAGCCTGCGACACCACAGCTCCTTTAGGTTTGTTTATCCTGACTTCCAGGCCCGAGGTTGTGGAGAACAGAAATAAACACATGGGCTGGGAAAACAGGCACTGATTTTCTGCAGCTGCAGAATAGCGCCCAGGGCCTAATCTGGACCAGCTGCCTACGAAGGACGTTGAACTTTTATTCTCTTGTGAAGAAAGAACTCCCCCTGCCCGCAGCCACCCAAGGGCCTCGGCACCCCACGTCCCCGAGGTGGAGAAAGTTGGGCTGTGCTCTTCTGTGGACAGGACATTTCTTTCCCCCCCTGACATCCCTGGGAAATGTGGTTCCTAGAGGAGGTCAGGAGCCATCCCACAAGCAAGCTAAGGAATTTCTGGTCAGGTTCTGCTGGGGGGCATTGCTTTTAAAATGTGGTCTGGCCAGTGGGTGTGCTTTATAAAATGCTATTTCCTAATGGTAATTAGGAAACTTAATATGCTCTTAGCTTAACATGTGCTTTGTGCCCTTTCGAAGCACTTTGGTTGGATGGTCTCATTTGATCTTTGCAGTCCTCCTCTAAGGTGGGTGGTATCGCGCCCATTGAGCAGGCGAGGAAGCCGAGACTCGGAGAAGGAACGTGGTGTTCTTTTTGTTGTTTTTTTATCCTCGCCCGAGGACACGCTTACTGATTTTAGAGAAAGGGGGAGGGAGAGAAACATCTCTTGGTTGTCTTTCATAGGTGGCCCCTGGACTGGGGCCTGAACCCACAACTTAGGCATATGTCTTTTCTTTTTTTATCATGCTGTTACCGTTGTCCCTTTTTTTCCTCCCCTTTACTCCCCTCCGCCCTGCATCCCCCTCCCACCAGCATTCCCCAATTAGTTCATGTCCATGGGTCATACATGTAAGTTCTTTGGCTTCTCCATTTCCTGTACTATTCTTAGTCTTCCCCTGTCTATTTTGTACCTACCATTTATGCTTCTTATTCCCTGTACCTTTTCCCCTACTCTCTACCCTCCCCCTCCTGCTATAACCCCCCATGTGATCTCCATTTCTGTGATTCTGTTCCTGCTCCAGTTGTCTGCTTAGTTTGTTTGTGTTTTTAGGTTCAGTTGTTGATAGTTGTGAGTTTGTTGTCATTTTATTGTTCACAGTTTTGATCATCTCATTTTTCTTAATTAAGGCCCTTTAACATTTCATTTAATAAGGGCTTGGTGATGATGAACTCCTTTAACTTTATCTGGGAAGCACTTTATCTGCCCTTCCATTCTAAATGATAGCTTTGCTGGACAGAGTAATCTTGGATGTAGGTCCTTGCCTTTCATGACTTTCAATACTTCTTGCCAGCCCCTTCTTGCCTGTAAGGTTTCTTTTGAGAAATTAGCTGATAGCTTTATGGGAACTCCTTTGAAGGCAACTCTCTGCTTTTCTCTTGCTGCTTTTAAGATTCTTTCCTTATCTTTCACCTTGGGTAATGTAATTATAATGTGCCTTGGTGTGGGCTTCCTTGGATCCAACTTCTTTGGGACTCTTTAAGCTTCCTGGACTTCCTGGAAGTCTATTTCCTTTGCCAGATTGGGGAAGTTCTCCTTCATTAAGTGTTCAAATAAATTTTCAATTTCTTGCTCTTCCTCTTCTCCTTCTGGCACCCCTATGATTTGGATGTTGGAGCATTTAAAGTTGTTCCAGAGGTGCCTAAGTCTCTCCTCATTTTTTTGAATTCTTGTTTTTTTATTCTGTTCTGGTTGAATGTTTATTTTTTCCTTCTGTTCCAAATCATTGATTTGACTCCCAGTTTTCTTCCTGTCACTGTTGGTTCCCTGTATATTTTTCTTTATTTCACTTTGCAGAGCCTTCACTCTTTCCTCCATTTTGTGACCATACTCAACCATTTCTGTGAGCATCCAGATTATCCGTGTTTTGAACTCTGCATCTGTTAGGTTGGCGATCTCTTCATCACTTAGTTCTATTTTTGGAGCTTTGATCTGTTCTTTCATTTGGGCCATATTTTTTTTGTCTCAGCATGCCTATTATGTTGTGAGGGGTGGAGCCTTAGGTATTCGCCAGAGTGGGGCAACCCATGTCACTGCCTTGTGGGCTGTATGTGGGGGAGGGGTCTGAGAGGGAACAGTGCTGCTTGCTTGGCTCTTGACGGGCTCTCAGTCACTTCCCCTGCTGCCCACAAGCAAATTGGGCCCTTCTGGTGCTGATTCCCAGATGAGTGGGTTTGTGTATGTTCTAGGATCCTGTGGGTCTCTCCAAAGAGCTCTCCTGTGAGGCCGGGAGTTTTTCCCGCTGCTGCAACCGCCATAGGTTTTTACCGGTAGAGGTTTTGCGGCTTTCCTTTCCCGCACTGGAAGCCTGGCTTGGGTGGTCTCTCTCATTCCCTAGTTGTTCCTCCTGGTTTATCCACACGCAAATGCGGGACCTCCTGGTCCGCCAGCCGCTGCCTGGCCCGCCCCAGGCCACCAGCCATAGGCTTGCCACACGTCCTCTCTGCCCCGCTGCCCATCTCAGTCCTTCCTACTGGTCTGGATGAATGTTTCTTCTTTAACTCCTTGGTTGTCGGACTTCCATATAGTTCGATTTTCTGGCAATTCTGGTTATTTTTTTTATTTTAAATTTGTTGTTGTCCTTCTTTTGGTTGTGTGAGGAGGCAAAGTATATCTACCTATGCTTCCATCTTGGCTGGAAGTATCCTTCCACCTTAGGCATGTGTCTTGACTGGAAAACGAATTTGGGACCCTTGGGTTTACGGGATGATGCCTAACCAATTGAGCCACACAGGCCAGTGTGGAAAACGACTTTCTTAAGATCACACGATAAAGTGGCCACACCTGAGTCTCCGGACCCACAGCCCGGCAGGGCCAATGTGCCGTCTCTTTGGAGGCCACAGTAGGTGCTCGGGCATTGCTGGTAAAAGGAGTAGCAGAAGTATCTCCCAAGTTAACACTGTGCTAGTTATGCTGGATTGGTTTTAACTATTGACTAACCTGTGGGTCTTCGCAATTCTCATGCATGTGCTTCGGAAACTAGGGTTTTGTCTTGGCTGATTTTGTTTCTCCAGTGTCCTGCTCATGGTTGCCTGGCTCCTAGTAGGTGTGCAAGGAAAATGTGTCTGATCAAATTGTAAATGAAGCACTTTGCCTGCCCGGCCCTGAACCAGGAGCTCTCCCCATCACAGTGGGAGGAGATCTCCAAGGCCCAGAAGTCCTGCTCAGAGCTGGATTTGTAGGAAGTTCCTGGGCGGCTGTGTGCAGAGGTCGGTCCTTTGTCTTGCTTTTGTTCCCAGGGCCTCTCAAAGGGTAGTGAGAGTAGCCAGGCCTTTAGGACTAGAGAGAAATGCTGCGGAGCCAGGAGAAAGTCAGAGATGCTGAGCTCTCACTTCCTGTGTAGCTGTGAGGAGGTAGCTTGTATGGCAGCCCTCTAAAGGCTTCATGGACCCAATGCCTGGACTGCTGAGTCCTATGTCTAGCACTAGTGGCCTTTCCTAAGAAGGCTCTTCCACAAGATGGCCCTCTGTCTTCACTCACAGGCCATCCCTGCCCTGCCCTGTTTCTACTCTCAGTTCTGCTCTCCTTTAAGTTCAAAGTCTAGGACCCCCCGGCTAGAATGCTTCTCTATCCCCATAGTTTCAATCCTTGAAAACAGAGCCTGTCTTTAGCACCACGTTGACCACTTTCTGGCTCTATGATATTGGGCAAGTAAGTCAACCTCTCAGAATGTTTTTCTTGTCTGGGGTAACCACACATACCTTAGAGAGCTACTCAGAAATATACATGAGTTCTGTGACTGGGGCGGGGTGGCGGGGGGGTTGGTTCTCAAGAAAAAGTGTTGAACTCAATAGAAGCCCCAAGGATCGTGCCTGGGGACTGAGGCACTGAGGTGCGGGACTCACACAGCTTTTGAGTCGGTGAGGAAACCAACCATGAGCCCTTCCTATCACAGCACCCACAAAACCTCCAGGATGTCCACAGGCTTTGCCCCCCTCTTTCATCGTCTTTGTCCATCAGGATTCTACAACAGGCTTTTCAGAAGAGACTGAAATCTGGTGCCAGGGGAACTAAGTCCATCTAATAATTGGTTCCAAGTACACCCCAAGAGTGTTTCCCATTGTCCGAGTGGGGCTGTGAAGTCGATGCAGCTAAAGCTGATTCAGTTCCATCAAAAAGTCACCGTGGGGGACCTCCTGGATTTAATCTGTGTGCCTTCAGCCTGCCTTCCTCCCATCCTAAAGAGACGAGGGTGCGGGGTCATGGGAATTAAGAACAATTCCTCAGTTTGTTTGAATTGCTTTCTACGTAAACTGTTTAACCATTCCCGGTTTTATAGTACGTCTCAACTGAAAACTTTTCTTTGTAAACCCACATCAAAGTTGAAAACTTTAATTCAACAGTGGTGCCAAGGCATCGGTTTGGGAGAAAATTCCTTGATCACCTTCCGCCTGAAAGTTTGTGTTACTAAAGGAGCTTTCTGGCAGGGTGAAGCCCAGAGACTGCCGCCTGCTTGCCAGGGAGTCGGCAGTGACAGTCTTAGCGGGAACTGCCTCTGGGCCCTTCTGGAAGGACGGGCACAGAAGTGTCAGCTAAACACGGGTAAGGAGGGACATGGAGACATAGCCTGTGACAGGCACCCCTGCTTTCACCGTCGAAAGGATAGGTGTTTAGGGACCAGTCAAACCGGTTGCCTCTGCTCACAAGCGTGAAACACCCGCTGAACTGACAGTCAAAAGAGCAAACCTTCTCAAGTTGCATTTACACACTTGGCTGCTAATTCTTAACATAAACTCCAAACACTGGCATGCTAATTTTCTTCCAGTTAGCCCTCAGTTTTGGCTTTCAGTTGGTCCCTGCTTTCACTTAGCATAGATTTAGAAAAGCATTAGTGGTCCTATTAATGGCCTCTTAGCCCCTCTTAGCACCACCGCTAGAGCAACGATTCCCCAAAGGGGGCTTCCTTCATTCCCCCCATTCCTCCCGCCTAAGCCGTTTCTCCTCGCTAGGGCCCGTGCTGCAGCTCTTCTCTCTTTCCTCTATAAGACGTAAGTAACAGGTCTTGCTAGCTCGGCTGTTCCTAGAAATGAAACACTCTTTCTTCTGTTGGGTTCAACACTATTTGTCAGGCACCCCCCCCCGCCCCACACACCCACATTTTACCACCTGGCTTCTTAAAGGAGCCAGGCCTTTTGTTTTTCCAGCTCCTCTCGAATCCACTTGAAGCCGTCAGACCCAGGGCAGCACAGATTAATCTGAGCGGGACTGTTTTTCCGCACATGGCTGTGTAAAAGCTCTCCTGGAAGGGGTCACCAGGAAGCTTTCAGGAAGAGTCTCTGGATTTGTTTTTGGAAGGCTTAAGATAGGCTTTTGGCAAACCAGAACATCTGGAAGGCCAGATCGAATTCTCTGCACAGAACTGGAGAAGAGGAAATTACAAGCAGGGGGTGGGGGGGTGGGGGTGCGTTGCGGGAGGCTGAGGGGCCAGCCTCGGGGCTGGGTCAGAAGGGGCCTCGGATCCCAGGATTGCTACCCCGAGGCCTGTGCTGCTCCCCAGAGCTCACGTGTGGTCTCCCCAGGAGCTATGTTTCTGACAAGCAGGACTGTCTAAAGGGGGAGCGACTCAGACGAGAGAAGCAGCAGGAGCAGCAGAGAAACATGAACTTGGAATGTGGATCTCTCCACGGGGAGGGAGGGTCTGCCCACCCTGTGTGCGGCCCTTGTCACGGTGCTGAGGGCCATCAGGGATGGCTGAGGCGTCGTTACCCCTTGATCCTGGCCCCAGGCTGGTTCTCTCCCTGGGCAGTCGCTGGCATATCACTCTCTGCTCACTGCCCATGCTGGCTGCCCAGTGCACAGAGGTCAAGCCCGAACTCCTGACCAGGGATCCCCGCATAGCTCTCTGGCCTTATTTTATTTTTCTTCCATCCTGAACCCTCACCATGGCAAACTATTTGGATTTACCAGGCAGCGCTCTGCCAGTTCATGCGCGGTTCTCTTTGCCTAGAATACTTCGCCTTCCACGGCCACCTGCTGGACACCAATTTGCCCTTCAAGGCCTGGGTCAAAGACAATTTCTCGAGTGACCCCCCATGACAGGAGGCATATTAGCCTTTGTGCAAATGTCTATTGTATTGCTCACCGCACTCTGCTGTGGTTTTGTGTCCTTCTCACCTGACAGACCGTGAGCTGCTCAAGGCAAGGCCAGGTCTTAGCCTTCGTGTCCCCAGGCCTCAGCCAGTGCCTGGTACGTAGCAGATACTCAATAAATGTTTGCCAAAGACGTGAGTAAGCCCATGCCCTGTTTCTTAACTGTTTCCCTTCCTTCCACACATCTCTTTTCTTTATGGCGGAAGTGAGGGAGCCCGTACCTCCCTTCCCGAGGGCCTTGCCTCACCTATCTCTCTCCTCTGCTCCTTTCAAAGCCTGCTCAGTGTGCGCTGGCTCTCCAACCCATTGGCTTCAGGCCTTTGCGGTCCCTGCCCAGTTTTCATCTAGTTCCCACCGTCACCTCCTATGCTACTTGGTTCTCTCTCTCTCTGATGTCTCCCACTCTGGGACAGCCAGGACTGGAAGCAATGTTTGCTACAGGGCAATTTTTGAGTGAATTTTGTGTCCCTGTGTATTTTCAGGGCGGCTAGACATAAACTTGGGGGAGGACAAATCTGAGGAGGAGACATTTGAGAAAACACTTTTCTATCTCGACACATCCTGCGGAGTCAGCATCTGCTGAGCACGCACTCTATTCGGGCAGAGAGAAGGAATGAAAGAAAGTACAAACGAAACAAATGTGCGAGGGAATCGGCAGGGCCAGGTCCATGCCGGTGCGTCTGCACAGGTGACCTCGGTAGGGCTAGTGTGCTCAGGCCACACAATCTCAGAGAATGGGGGATCCAGCGACATGGGAAGGGCTTTGCTGGCAAATGCAGACCGCACTCCCCACCTCGCCCCAGCCCACTGTGAAAAGTCTGCTCTAGCCTCTCTGTCTCAGAGCCACAGGCGCAGGTGAGGCAGCCAAGGCTTGGGGAAATGAAGAGCGAACAGGAAGACAGGGAAGAGCACCTTAAAAGTAACTGAGCATTGCTGAGGTGGGAATCAGTACCTTCATACTAGACCACTAAGAACAGACAGAGCGGCCCATGAGGACCCCATGCTGTCAAAGGCCAGGGGAAGGAAAGATAACTCAAGGCGGGAGCAGAAGGGCTCCAGGCCAGACAGACCTGATCTGTGTCCTGGCTCCGCGCCGTCTGGACTCTGGTGACTTCGGGAGGGGTCTTTACCCTTTCCTCAGCCTCCTCATCTCTTTCGCGTACACCTAATCATGCCTCCTGAATCACTGTGAGAACTAAATGAAGTAATGAGCACAGACGCTATACTCCCCATAGTGACGGGCACGAGTTTGTTGGTAGTATTATGTGAATGGTTCATTTGTTTAGGAATTTACTTTTAAATCATATTGTTGTTGGGGTATTCAAGGTATGTGAGGAAAAGAGGATGTTGATGCACTTAGTGAATAAAGAAATATAATTGTATGTAAAAGGTCCAGTAGCTCTGCCTTTCCTTGCCTGAAAAAAAAAGCTAATTTCCAGTACTGCCTTATCCTAAACAGATTCCTAGGGGCGCCTTCTCCAGCTGGCTATAGGGGTAGGGAAGGGAGGAAGAGAATTCACAGATTCCAAAGATCTCCCTTTGCATCTCTTATTCTAAAACAGAGATAGACTATTCATCATCAGTAGATGAGTAGATGAAACAACTATGGGACATTTATACAATGTACTACTTGGCTGTAAAAAAGAAGAAAATTTTACCCTTTGTGACAGTATGGATGGACCTGGAGAACATTATGCTAATTGAAATAAGCCAGTCAGAGAAAGACAAATACCATATGATTTCACTCATATGTGGAATCTAATGAACAAACTGAACTAACAAGCAAAATAGATACAGACTCAGAGAGAGCAGGCTGACAGCTCTGGGGGTGGGGGTGGGGTTAGGGGATGGAGGGATTGAGCAAAAAGGAGAAAGGACTCGTGGACACGGTCAACAGTGTGGTGACTGCGGGGTGGGGGAGGGGGATAAATGGCGATGGAAAAAAATACAATAAAAATAAGCTAAAAAAATAAAGGAGATAGAAACATCTCAACAGCTAGGGGGAAAACTGTCCAGAAGCCACCATCATAGTCATTTATTTTGAGCCTACAGTGCACACTGGAATGCCCACTGCCCCCCAAACTTACATCCCTAAATATTAAAAAAACACAGAAGATGCTGGGCATTCTTCAAGTTTTCTGAGATGCCACTGATAACTGTCAACACATGCTGGCAATTAACCCTTGGGTCGTTCTGCATACATTTTCCTTGTGAAACCAAATTGAGGAAAAAAATTGTAAGCCATCTGAACTTACGTCCTGCTTTAAATTCATGCTGTGGGGCTTAAACAAAACTGGATTTTTTACCTACCCTCTAAGTGCAAAAATACTATTTATTTTTCTTGCAAATGGACCATATACAAGGGTAAAACAAATGTCTTTCTGTCTTGAGATGTATATATGTAACTTTTTTTTTTTCCAGGCCAAACTCCCCACCCAAAGCCAAACATCTAACAGAATGACTAATATCACCCTTGCCAGAAAAAAACCCCAAAAAACAAAAAAAAAAAACAAACCAAAAAACCAAACCAAAACAGAAACCCCTCTCTGCCTCTCATCAAGCAGAAAATAGGAGATCTGGATTCTAGACGCAGGTGGGCCATGCCCTAACCGGGGGATTGTGGCAAGTCTCTCTACCTCACTGCTCCGGCTCTCTGTTTAGTGAACTGTTGGCGTGGGCTTGGGCGTGGGAGAGTTGATCTGAAAGCCCACCCAACTCTAAAATCCTATGACTCTAGATCAAAACACGAGTAAACAATTGTGAGATCTTATATAAATACATGGTGATACTGACTTAAAACATGGGTGCCGAGAAGTCTTCTCGATGATGCCCTCTTCAAAGGAAACCCCCAATTTCTGATTTTACACTGTCAATCTTATTTTTCTCATCCACTCCTTTTATGTAGTAACATCCCCACCTGCTGGAACTTGAGGCCTGTGCTGCTGAAGTGAGAGGTGTTCGGCAAAGGTTCCATGGCCTCAGCACGAGCTGGGTCCCAGAGGACGGTCCTCCTCTACTGTGATCCTCTTTGCAGGCGGATCTAGCTCTGAGGCCGAGAACTCCTTCTTCCCACCCCTGAGATCTTATGGCGGGGCTGTCCTGGGCCCAGGGAATGACTAAGAACCCCCAAAAGTGGGTACTCTGTGTGGGTCAGAATTTCTGCACTTTTCTGAAAGATGATCCTTGGCTTCCTCCTCAGTGCCTCAGTGCCTCAGTCCCAGGGATCGAGTTAATGCCTCTGGGATCGGAGTGCTTGGAAGCCGTACAAGGAGCCTCATCCCATCATGGTTTTTATGTGGTCAGAGGCAGGCCAGAGGTTAGGAGGCCGTGGGAAGGCACAGATCTCAGCTCTGAATAGCTGCATTGGCCCCCTTCAGCCTAAGGCCCTTAAACCTGTATGTCCAGGTGAGGGAATCCCTGGGGATTTTAAGGGAGCCCAGCCCTACCCTTCCAGGGGCCTAAGCTCTCATTCCAGAATCAGAGAAGTCAGAGGCCTAGGTTCCACGTTCTGCCTCTGGTCTTGCCTTGGGGGCGCCCGCTCTCCACTTGGGGCTTCTGAGAACAGGGAGATGGATGAATGGCCTTCAGTTTTGCTGTTCTACAATCCCTGTGCGTCTCCTACCTTCCTCCGCATGCTGTGGAGTCTCCCATTGATGGAGCCGTCTCTGCTGAGCCACCTCACTTCACTTCCCGGTCCCTCGCATTTTGGGATGTCATCATGGGGCAGGAAGGAGAGGCTCAGAGCTTTGTACAAGGGCTGTGGTCTGACCTCTGAGCTCCTCAGGGCAGGAAAGGCTGCCAGCAGTCCCCGAGGAAGGGCTGTCCAGAGCTTACATCAGCCTCTCTCCGTGCCATCAATAGGCTCCAGGGCCAAGCGGATTAGACGTCCTTCCCCCAAATTCCCCACCCACGCTCGGGGGCTGGGGGGAGACCCATATCACGGTGGCTCAGCGCCCCACCTCCCATAGTGTACCCCCAGCCTCAGGGCCCCCCAACCTAGGTGCAGAGCCCAGCCAGCTGGGCCCACAGAGGCGAGTTAGCAGTGACGAAAGCATCCCTGGGATCAGTGGGGACGGATGACCGCCACCTCTGCCCAGGCTCGGCTGGTGCAGACCTCCTCACTCCCCTTGGGCCCGCTGAAGAACAGCCGCCCAGCAGTTCCTGACAAGCATCCCTCTCATATGTGGGCAGTGTTTCTGATCTCCCTCAAAAGGTCATCTTTCCACAGTTCCTCCCTTCCTGCACCCCATCAGGAGTTGTTTATTTCACACAGCTAAATGCCACGGTCCTTCTCGGCATGGTCAACAAAGAGAGCCAGGGAAGGCAGCCACCCAAAGGCGAAGTACGGTGCCCAGCCCAGTTCATAAATGTGACTCAGATATGTCACAGATGTCCTAGATCATATCCAGACTCCCTTCCTTTGCCATCGAAACTTTCCTTTTGGCTCGTGCAGGGTCCAACAGATCTCATCCAGCCAGGACACTCCTCATTCAGCCTTTGGCTGCCCTTGAAAGGGACTCTAGGTAGTGCTAGAAAGACTGCAAAGGGCATGCATTGCTTTGTGGATTTTGCATCTAAGGTGAGGTGAGTGTGTGGAGTCCAGAGTAAGTGTAGGCATACCTTGTCTACAGCTATGTCCTTCACTTTAATGACAAACTACGGTCACAAACATTTTGCCTGTTTGATCCTTAATCACTGCCCTGGGAAAGGGAAAAACCTAAGGAAACAGGGGGCAGATGGAAGTTTCAGGACACCTTGGGAAAAGGCACTGTTAAGCAGAGAGGTTTTCTTCTGATTGCGCACAGCTGGGATGAAAGTGTCTCCCCCCCCCCCCCCCCCCCCCCCGCCCCCGGCCCTCAGGGAAACCCTCAGTCTGGGTTCAAAGTGTGAATCTGCAGTGGCGTCTGTCCCTGAGTATCTGTCCCTGACCCTTTCCCAGCCCAGGCTCCCTAGAGCGCCAAGACAGGACTGCAGATACCCGGCAAGAGGCTCATCCGCTTATGCCTCACACAGGGTGGCAGCATTTCAGAACCTACAAATACTAGACGTTGGCATTTTTTTGCAACTTGGCTGGGGGACAGTATTCGTTGAGACTTGGCTAGGAGACTCATTCTCCTCTGGCAATCTCCCCAAGGTTCTACATGTAGCCCTTGGCGGGGCTGGGGTGGGGGGTGGGACTAAACCCTAGAAAAGAGTGTCAACTAGATAAGCTGGCTTGCCTTGTAAACATTTTAGGAAGGACCCTTGTTAGAAAGACGCCCTTTCCAAGACTTGGTGGTCTGCCTGATACTCAGCTCTCTTGCATCTCTGCTCCGTTAGCAGCAAAGGAGGAAAACAAAGGGATTCTGCTTTGCCTCCATGACTTTCCCCAGGTAAATATCCAGGGAAGTCATGCATTTTTAACGAGGTCAGTAACTCAATTTTAGCAAGCATCTTTGATGATTTTAGGAAGTATGTCTGAACTGGTATATTACCTGGAATAATAATAATAATGAACCCTTACTGAGTCCTAACCATGTGGTCAGGCACTGTAATAAGGACATGACGTGGATTAACTCATTTAATGCTCACAGTGATCCTGTGAGGTAAGGGTTCTTTTATCTTTATTCTAAAGATGAGAAAAACCGAGGTGCAGAGCTTACCTAGCTAGCCAGTGAGGCAGCCGGAGGGAGCCCAAGCAATTGGCCTCCAGACCCTACCACACAGCCAGATGGGCTTATGCTGCATCTGGGCATCTGGTCTGTGCCCCTGGAGTACACCTATCTCTTACTGGAGCCCTGAAGCAGGTAGGGGGCTCCTCTTGACACTGAAGCCTTGGTTCCCATGGATCCGGCCTCTGGACCCCCAAACCTGTGGGGCTTTCTGGGTGACAGCTACTCTTGTGCTGACACAGAATCCAGTGACCCCAATAAAATTTCCTTACTGGCATCCCCTGCTCTGTCTCCTTTCTCTCCTTTTTCTCCTTTTGGGCCTCGGTCACCTGAAACAGAGGAGAAAAACTGGCATCAGAAATAGAAGTGCATTTCAATGGTAAATAAAGCATTATCTGCAGGAGACTTATTAACCGAAGGCCAGCGAGGACCTCAGGCAGGAGCCAGCCACGCTGGAGGGCACGACACACAGGAAAAAGCAGCCCGTTCAGGTCACCCCACCCTGGGGAGGAGGGGGCACCCAGCTGAGAAGTTTCATTTCCCCCTTATTAAAGCCTGAAGGAGTCTGTGGTATTCAGTGGAAGGAAGACAAAGCAAAGGTAGTCCTATGAAATAGTCAAGGTTTTAGAAGTCCACATCCAAGTTTGCTCTAGGGAGCATAGGAAGAGGAAAGGAGGGACAGTCTTCAGTTACACAGAGAGAAACCCGAGGTTCTGTGTCAGGCGATTTACCAGGGGGGAAGGTTATACCACATGAGGGAGAGTCCCCAGGGAATTGTAGAACGTCCTTCCCAAAATATGGTCAAAAGAACAGAGCTCGTTTCCCAGGGAGCCTCTCACTCTGTAAAGAAGGAGGAGGTCCTGGCACCGCCGAAGCAGGCATTAAAATGACCACGCAATTCTATTCCCAGTGCCTTCAGAAAGCTATCTACAAATCAAAAGTCGATGGCATGGTGTCTGGTGAAAAAAAGCAAACCAGCAAGTTCTAAGGGAGGATACTAAGTGCAATCCAAGTTTTGAAAAAAACAAACGCAACCATATATGTAAATATGAACATGCTTAGAAAAAGATCTGGCAGGAGAGGCTCCAAACTGTTTACAGTAGTTACTCTAAAGAGTAAGAGCTTAAGGGACCAAGGGGGAGGGCACTGACTTTTGACTTTATACTCTCAACACTTCTGTATTGCTAACGTTTTTCAACAAGCATGTTTGCTTTTGTTCTCTGTTTCAAAGTCAATTTTTAAAAATGTGGATTATAAGAGGAAGGAAAGCCTCATCCTCTTTAACCATCAACCAGGAAATAGAATAAAATTTCCCAGTGATGCAAGATTAAGAGATCACACTAGCCATGGGATGGAAATGATTAATAGCACGTTTTTCTTAGATTTCATCTTAGCAAGTGAGGAGGCTGAGCCTGAGGAAAAGGCATCTGATGTCCTCGTCGTCTTCCACAAGGACGATAGGAAGGTCTGGACTCTCTTGAAATAAAGAGTGGCAAGTGGACTCCTCTAAAAACGAACAAGGTAACTATTGACAGAAAGGGGGAAAATATCAGAGGAAACGCTATTGTAACGTAAAACTGAGAATTCGTTACAGTTCGGCATATTTGGGGCATACGAAGGCTAGGACAGGCCGTGAGGACTGGGGCAGTGCCAGAGAGGGGCAGCAGTCCCGGACCTGCAGCCTCTGCTCCTCCTGCCGGCCGGCTCTCCTGCCTTGGCTTCCTCTGAGCTGCAACCAGCCATAATACTGGTTCTCCCATGCATTTCAACAGCACTTCCGAGTTTACGAAGCATTTTCACGCACATATTCGACACATCCCATTTAATCCTCACGGCAGCTCTGTGAGGTGCGGCTTCATGAGGATTTCTAGTTTGGGGATGAAGACACTGATGTGTGATGATGAGATTAAGTGACTTGCCCCATGGCACTCAGCTGGTCTGTGGCAGAGCCAGAATTTGGAGCTGGTCCCCTGACTGCAATGCCCAGGGGCTAGCCCGGAGCGATGGTGCCCGGAGACCCATTATTACCTTTGAACCCGCGCATGCCCATTGCTCCTGTGGCTCCCGGCCTCCCGTAATCACCCTTGGGGCCGGGCAGTCCTGGGCTTCCTTTTTCCCCGGGGAGACCTGGGGAGACAAGAGACAAGTTGGGGCCCTTAGAGGTCATTGGCTGGCTCAGCAGCTGACTTCAATCATTCATCCTCCTGTTGCCTCTGCTTCCTGATTCCTATAGGTAATTTAAAGGTGCTGCAAAGGCAGAGTCCTACAGGTCAACACAAACCTGCCCCGTCAACACCTTTTATCCAGCTGGGCTGCATGCTGCCCCTGAAAAATACGGTTCTACTTGGCAGTGATGGTGGTGGTGCCGCCGCACTGGGCAGGTATCCCTTTTCCTCGAGCTGCGCTAGAGGTTTAGATTTGGCAAGTTTTTTGTTTTATGTTTTGTTTTGTTTTATGTGCCAGGCACTGTTCTGGATGATTTGTATAAGTAACTGATTTAATCCTCACAATAAACTAAGGTAAGTCTTATTTTACCCGTGTTACAGATGAGGAAACAGAGGCCCAGAGAGATTAAGTAACCTGCCCACAGTCACACAGCAGAGTGCTGGAGGCAGCGTCTGAGCCCTGGTCTTTCTGAACTAAAAGCTCAGGGTTGGTCATCTCCATTTCACACTGATGAAAATCATTTACTGGTACTTAGAGTGGGAGGAAGATGGAATAGCTCCCCATCATATTTAAGGGGGAAAAAAATGTCTCTGCCTTGTGGCAAACGCAGGGAGGTATAGAGGAAGGGCCTGCTGCTAGATCAGCCCCTAGAGCTCCTGGCCAGGAGGCCCCATGGCAACGCCTCCCCCCACCTCCCCCACATGTCGCCAGGGAGAGCCAGAATCAACAAATGTTTCCACCCAGTGACAGCTCTGCTCCCCGCTCCCCAGGGCCTGACCTTAGCCCACAGTTATCTCTGCAAAGCAGAGCAGTCTTAATTAACTGATTAAGTGTTCTTTGCTGCTTTGAATGTTAGTTGGTTTTCATTGGACTTTTTCTCTGACATAGAGAAACCTGTCTCCCACTTATGATTCCTCCAGAGCTAATGTCAAATGACTGGAAGAGGACAGGTGGCCCCAAGAGGGTGGCAGGACTTCAGTGAAGGGCTTAATTTTTTTTCCTCCTTCCTGATATAACATTCCTAGAGTCCGATGGCCCTGCTACCACAGGATTGTGAATCAAGGGCAGAATGTGCCCAGGGCTCTCCATCCTATAATTCGCTAAAGCAGGAAAAGGGGTTCTACGGCACTGGGAGCCCCTGGGCACCCCCGGGTCTGAGTTCAGGGAGCTTCCCTGCGACAGGAAGGCAGGGAGTGAGGGCAGGCCGAGGGCTCTCTCTCTGCCAGCCTCTGCCTCTGCTCCTGGCAGCCTGCTTAGAGAAAGAAAGAAGATGGTTTGGAGGTATGATTCATGATAGAAATAAGAAGACACATTTCCCCAGATAAGCTTCTCCTTTTCTTACATTATTCAGAAGACTCCGTACACTCTCCTTGAAAAATGTTGCTCCCAGTAGAGGCTCAAGAATGGACAGACTGAGATGCAAAGTTTGATGAAGTAATGGAACAGGAGCTTCTGAGACAATGAGGCTGAGAACATACCGCACACCCTTGAATTGTTCTGTTATAACATTGATGAGGTGTTGTAGGAACTTAACCCGTTTAAATCGATTAGCCTACGGTAAATTGGTTTTGTTATATGTTGTTTCACTTGAAATCACAGAGCCCATCGATGATGTCAAGTGAGCGTGTACTGTACTCTTTCCAAAAGGCCAGAAAGTCCCCTCCCTACCAGCCGCCGGATCTTCAGGGCTGTCGCCACTGTGTGTAGCAGGACAGAGAGGTAGGAGAGGGGCAGGTGTTTATTGACCTGTGCAGGTTCGGCAGGAGGTGGGGGTGTCAGGTGCCTGGTGATTCATTGAGGGAGGTACGGGCATAAGTGGAGGGTTGTCTGGATCCCAGACCACCCTCGATTCGTTCTGAAGGCCCAGTCACACGGCCCTTAACTCCTGGGGTGGCAGGTGGCTTCAGGGAGCTATGAGCCTCTCATGTATCCTTGTCCTTCAAATCCTAGTACTCGCTATGAAAAAGGGTTTGCTCCATCCTACTGTCACCAATAACCTGCCGGTCTCTTCACAGAACAGGGCATTTGAGGCTAAGTTGATTGGGCCCTGTCCCAGGGAACCCCATGACCAACACCAATGAGAAAGCACAGGGTGGGAATGGATCGGGAGCCCCGCCCCTTCCTGGTCCGCCCCAGACCCCTACTGGGGCGTCCCCATTACCTCGAAGTCCAGGTAATCCCGGGAGTCCAGGCTCGCCTTCCTTCCCTTCATCGCCCTGATCCCCTTTGGGGCCCGGTGGTCCTGCAAGGGTTACAAAAAGCCCCAAGATTAGAGGGTGGTTTCCTGGAACACACCACCTGCAGAGGAAACAAAGCTCCCTCCTAAAGAGAGGAAGGGTCAGCATGATGCTTTAGAAGCACCCAGGGCTCCGCCTCGTCCAGTCTCGTGGGCGTGGGTGGGAAAAGACTTTCATGAGGAAATACTATCCAAAGTGAAAATCAAGTTGGAACAGAAAGTGACCGAGTAAAGGAAGGAGAGGCAGTGGGATGAACTGAATGCCCGTGGTCCCGAAATGCACATGTTGAAGTCCTGACCCTCAGTGTGACAGTGTTAGGAGATGGTGCCTTTGGGAAGGGATTAGGGTTATATGATGTCACGTGGGTGGTGCCCTCATGATGGGATTAGTGCCCCTGTAAGAAGAGACACCAGGTAGTTCTCTGGTTCCCTCCTTCCCTCTCGCTGGTGAGCGTGCTGTCCCTGCTGCATAGCAGGAAGGGGTCGTCTGCAAGCCAGGAAGAGGGCTTTCATGAGAACCATCCCTGCCAACACCCTGGTCTCGGACTTCTAGCCTGCAGAACTGTGAGAGATTAAATGTCCGCAGTTTAAGCCACCCAGTCTGCGGTACGTCGGTACGTCCTTAGAGCAGCCCGAGCAGACTGAGTCAGAATGAGGGGCGGTAGTTTCAGGAAGAGGGAACAGCTCCTATAAGAGCTTAAAGATACAGTGAGCTATGATAGGATTAGAAGCTGGGGGTGGGGGAGGCACATGATGGGATAAAGAAGGGTGAAAAGTGGAGGATCCAGGAGGCCTGGCCAAAGTGCTGCCCTTGACCTTGGGGGTACCAGACCCAACGGGAGGAGCCTGAGGGAAGAGTGTGATCAGATCCGCACACAAGGAGGACCACTCAGGCTACGGTGTTGGAAAATGGATCAGAACAGGAGGGAAAACAGAGGCAGGGAGGGCAAGGACGAGGCTATATGCCAGGGGAGGGGTGAAGGAGCACTGAATCAGGGGAGTGGCAGTCAGGAGGGCTGGCGGCGCCTGGTTGGAAGAGGAGACAGACCTCGGCTAAACGTAGGTGAAGGCAGGGGAGGCAGCCAGGATCGTGTTCAGATTTCTGGTTGAAGCACCTGGGCAGAAGAGGGGGTTTCTAATTGTTCCTGGGCAGGGCTTCCTTCCAGGGCAACGCTCCAGCATGGCAGGAACTCTAGCGTCTGTGATTGGATTCAGTTCCCACAAGAAAGCTGGGTGTTGAAGTTACTTGTCTGAGGCCACGCAGCCAGCCGGTGAGTGAAGAAGCCATGGTGGCCACTGGCAGCTCTCTGGCCCCTGTCCCCTCTGCCCCCCTCACTGTGCCAGACATCTCGCCATTCCCGGGCCACAGCTGAGCCTTCCCACCACCGCAGCCTGCGGTTGCCAGGCTGGCGAGCCCAGGAGCCCTCCCTGTCGATCTGCCACCACTACCTGCCTCCCCACACCCTGCTGCTCGTTGCCACCTTCTTGGCCAAACCTTCTCTGATCCATCGTTCCTGATGAAAAGGGGCACGGTCTGCTTGAATGAATGTAGTCGGTGCCATTCGACATTTATCTCACACTGCCCTGTCCTATAGTCATAGGTGTGTGTCCTTTTTTTGCCTAACAAATGGCCGGCTCCCTGAGACAGGACTATATCCTCAACATGCCTGTTCCAGCTGTGAAGACCCAGACTCTAAGCTCCCCGCACCTGCTGCTTTGTGAGGAAAATAGAGAACCAATGAGAACGCAAACCATATTGCACTGGGTTGAAGAGTATCTCCCTCAAAATTCATGCCCGCCCAGAACCTCAGAATACGACCTTCTTTGGAAATAGGGTCTTTGCAGGTGCAATTAGTTAATCTAAGGTCATATTGGAGTAGGATAGGCCCTAACTCATTGGCTGGTGTCCCTTCTCAGAAGAGAAAGCACAGACAGACATGGGGAGAATGCCACGTGATGACGGAGGCAGACATTGCAGTGATGTGTCTACAAGCCAAGGAACGCCAAGGATTCTGGCAACGTCATAAGTTGGGAAGAGGCCAAGAAGGATCCTCTAGATTTCAGAGGGAGTATGGCCCTGTGGACCCCTTAATTTCAGACCTCCAGCCTCCAGAACTGTGAGAGAATAAATTTCTGTTGTTTTAAGTTACCGAGCTTGCAGCACTTGGTTATGGCAGCCCCAGGAAACCAAAACATGCATACTCACAGCAGAGCGGCGATGTCTTGCACAATAAATATTTGATGAATGAATGAGTATATGAGGTCAGAGAGTGTTAATACACACAAAACAACCAGGAGGCCAAGATCAAGATGTACTGATACATTCCAGAAGTTGGCACTATTTTTAGACCCTAACCAAAGTAGACAGCTGTTTAATAATTCGATGGCACAGGCACAGAGAAAAAGTAATCGCAATTATAGAATGCACGAGTTACACAAGTCCTTTAAGGTGGACTGGGTTTGGAGACACCTTCCTCTTTTCTATGAAGAGAAGCAAAGCCAGACTGGCGAGATCTCAGTTTTCAGGCGACAGAGTTGAGACGCAGGGCCTATTGAGAACACAGCTAAGATTAGGTAGCAAAGGAAAGGTGCAGTGAAGAATCCGATCAGCTTCCCCACTCCCCTTCCAGCGGTCTCCGGCCAGGGAAAGGTTGAAAGAGGGCGCCGAGAGAGGTCCCTGGGTCTCTGCACTCTGTGAGGTGCCACAGGGGTGGACCTCCCTTCCCCTTCCCCACGGTCCACCGGTCTGTTTTCACCCTCCTCTGCCCCCTCCACCCCTCGCAATGTGGAACCCAGAGCTGCAGGAATTGAGCAGATCAGGGATGTAATGGGCCAGACACTCCAATTTATTCTCTCTGCTCTGATGTGTGTGACTGAATGTGTGGCTCTTCCCTGGAGTAACTCTCACAAAGGGAGGACGCTGCTCAGCGGGATGACCCTGAGGGTGGGACATCATGCCAGGCCTTAGTTCTAGAAAATCTAAGTAAAAATTCTTTTCTCAGGCATGTGTAGTGAGGAGTAAGTGGATTAAATGACATAATGGATGTAAAGGGGCTTGGTAACCTTCGAGTGGCAAGGCCATCCTCGCCAACCTGTCCCCCACTTTCCATAATGTCTCGTCAGAGTGATTCTCGAGTGACAATGTGTGAGGACTCTAATCTGCACCTGAAATCACCCTGCCAAGCTTGGCTGGGTCATCCAGAGAGAAGTCCGAAAAACATCCTTCGCATGGGCATAGTGTTTAAGACACAAATAAGTGGTTCCTGAGGATAATAGAGATTAAGTGGGAAGAAGTTGGGGTGGGCGGTAAAGATTTTCAAACCTTAGTGACCTCCTTAGGTGGTACTGGCCCAGCAGACTCAAAGGACACAAAACTGGGGCCAGTTTGAGTCCTGTGGGGCCAGGCTGCTTAGTGCTCGGAGGATCAAGCATTTCTTCAGTCATTGCTGCCCATGTGCAATGCTGCCCATGTGCAATGTGTGGGATCTGCCATTTTATCAGGAACCCAGGTACCTTGAGCTGCTCTGTCTCTTCTCCCTTTGCCCCGCCTCCCCAGACCGTGACTCTTCAAGGCTTGTCATTGAGGGCATGCCCGTGTCGTGTCTCTACCTGCTTCCTCACTGGCATCAAGCTCGTTGGGGACCTCATGGCCTCGCTCCTTGTCTCCAGTTCCTCTCTGCAACCCATCATGCTCGTTCTGTTCATTAATCTCATCGGAATCAAGTGAACTCGGTACCCATGGGGTCCCCTAACAGGACGATGTGCCATGACCCCTCTGTGGGAGACCTCTGCAGGTCATTCCCAACTGTTCCGTTCTTCTGCTCACTTAATGCTTCCAGACACAAACTGTCTTCCACCTCAGCAAGAACGTTCTCCTCAGGGTGTCCCCAAATCCTTTCTTTTCGAAGAGTCCTGTCCCTCTTAGCCCTCGAGCTCACCTTCATGCACACCCTTCTGATCTCTTAGGGCCCCAGAGCAGAGCCCCCAGATTTCAGAGCTGGAAAGAGCCTCAGGCATTACTGTGCACAAACTCCCCATGGGGGGACACCCCCGAGCCTGGTCAGGTCACTCTGTGCCCACTTGCTGGGCATGGCCACTCACCTCCAACTGTGGTTCCCAAAGAGGGCAGGCCTCTCTGCAGTGCTAGAACTCCCCTCTCTGGGGCTCTGTGCCTCACAAAGCCCCTGGCCCATGGTAGAGACTCAAAGAATGGCTTCTGGGCAGTCCTAGAAGCCATTATGGTATCAGTGGTCCCGGTAGTACCCAGATAAGCTTTTTAACTTCTCGACTTCATACACTGTCACTTTCTCATCTTTTCTACCACTGGAGCAGGCCAGAGCATGGAGGCAGGCTCGGATAAAGAGGAGTGGTGTCTGTTTCTCCTCAGTCGTGAAAGCAGCCCCAGAACCCCCTCCATGGTGCTTCTGGTCTGGTGTGCCAGCTTCTCCTTCCTGCCCGCCTGCTAGAGGGGCATGGGGAGTAGGACCCCGGTGCCTGGGGTCCCCTCTCAGAGCCGGCCCACCAGTCTGGCCTGTTCCCCCATGCTGACCCCAGAGCCCTTCTGCCCTCGTCCGGGCTTCCTGTGAGCCACTCCAGCTGGAGCGTCTCCAGAACAAAACAAAGAATATGTGACCCAGCGTGTGGGAGAAACACCAGGATCCTTCTGGGAACCAGCCCACGGGGAGGGAAAAGCAATCCATTCTCCCTTCCCGGATCCTGGAACTAGCGATGGGGCGGGGGGCCTGTGTGCCGGAATCTGGACAGTGACCTGCCAGGAACAAGTTCTCATGACAGCTGATAGAGTGGGCCTGATGCCAACACAACAGTGACCAAAACCATGACGTAAACACCACCTCCAGAGCCATGCTAAATCCAGGGCAGCTGACAGGGGTGGGGCCCCTCAGTTAATTACTCTACTTCCACTTTCCTGATGTCACTGGGGCACTGGATACTGAGTGCCCTCACTGGGACACTTTCTCGAGCTCTCTCACTTCCCTCATTCCCGCATCTCTCCCCCGCCCTGAGCAGACCGATGGGGCAGGGACTGTCAGCCCCACTTCGCCACTGAGGAAACCTGGACCCAGAAGTGCGGGTGGCCCTGGCCTGCAAGGCCAGCTATTCCCTGAGCCTCAAGAGAAAAAGAGGTGGTGGGTGGGGCTGGGTGCAACCGCTAATTTTCACAGCATGCTCTCCAGTTCCTTCCCAGCAGAGTCGGGCATGGAAGGGAAATGACAGAGCACCTTACAAGCCTCCCAGGGAGTCACCAGCCCCTGCTTCCCAGTCCTCGGTGGAGGAGAAACACTATTTCCATGTTGCTCTGCTCTGAACGTTTCCACGTTAACATTGCCATGTTAAATGATCAGAGATACACAGCACCTCCGACATCGCTGTTTGCTGGCGGCCTAAGTCCCACTGTTCCAGCCTGGGATCCAAGGCTCCACAACGGGATGCCACCCCTTTATAAACACTCGTTGCACTGGATTCTCTACCAGATGGTGTTGTGGTTTTTTCCTCGAAAAAGCAGCCCACAGGTAAATTTGCTTTGCCAACTTGTTTTCAGAAATCGAGAGATGTTATTTTCTAGTCCCAGCTGGGCCTCTGCCTTGGGATTTGAGTTGGGCAAGTCATTTCCCCTCTCTGAGCCACAGGGTCCTCAACAAGAGGAGGGGACTCGGGGACTTCAGAGACCTATTATCACGCCGATGTTCTGTGATGCTGTAAAATGACCCGCTGGCCAACAGAGCCATCTGACCGTGGCTGAGAGTTCTGCTTCCAGGCCCTCGCCCTCGCCGTCCCCCTCCAGATGTGCCTCTTCTGCCTGGTCCCCCCCCCCCCCCCCACCACGCCCGTGCGCCTCCTCTCTCTGATCATTTAGGTTCTCTGCTGCTTTCAAAGCCACAGGCCGATTTCAACAGACCTGATTAGTGCTGAAAACCCAAAGCAGAAAACAGCACCGCTGTGAATGTACACAAAAGACAAACTGGAGACAAGATTCAGGGAAAACTATAACAATGCGAGAGAATGAAAACCTTTTGGGGTCAAGCTCAAGAATAACATAAATAAGCTCATATTTGAAAAATATACATAGCCGAATATTTGTGGATTCTGAGCCAGGAAGAAGCAAGCTGTGTGTGTGTGTGTGTGTGTGTGTGTGTGTGTGTGTGTGAAGACTAAGAGAGAAACTGGACAAAGCTGGGGCAGGAAGGCCACTGAGACAGCAGTCTGGAAATGCATGGACGCTACCCTGTTACAGTGCCCTCATCCGAAAGCCTGGGTAGCGTTTTGTCTTGTCAAAGTTGAATGTCAATTACATTCAACTATGCCCAGCTGAATTCTCTTTACTCATACTATTTGGGTCCCTGACAACCACGAAAGAGGGAAATGGGAAAGGGAGATATTAGATGCAGCAGTGATCCTGAGAGCCAGAGGGGCTGAGTGGGGGTCCCCTCTGAAGAGCCAGCAGCCCATCAAGAAGGCAAAGTGTGGAGACTGGAAGGCCGGCCTGAGCAGGACTGAGAAGAAAGTTTTAGTTCAAGAGAACCAAGTGTGAGACTTAGTTTAAGAACCAAAGAAAGACTGCTTGGAGGATCCCAGTGGCAGAGCCTGGGCAAATAAATGACACGGGTTTGGAAATGAAAGAACTGGGATGTGAAATATTCAGAGAGGCCCCGGAGGATGCACATGAAGGAAGCATGGTGATGTCTGTTGACTAGAAGAGGAAGAAAGGGGACAGAGCCTGGGAGGGACAACCCCTCAAGTGCAGGAATGGAATCCAAGGGACCATGCTCCCTTCTTTCCACCTGGAAAACAGGGTGGTCAATGACAAGAATATAGTTCCTGAGCCAGAATGACCCGCTTTCCGACCCTGACTTTGCCACTTGCATAAGAAACAGGGGGGAAAATTATTTCATCTTTAAAATGGGAACAATAATAGCGTGTTGCAGAATGGGAAGATTAAGGGTCTTGAATGTCTTATAAAATTAACGAGAATTTAGAGAATTAAAGTGGACAAAATGTCTGGTTCCTAGTAGGTCATGATTCAGTGTAGCTGCTATTATTACTGAGCACCTGCTACGGGCAGGGGAAGTCAAGGAAAAGACATGAAGGGAAAAGCTAAGATCCCAGGGGTGTGGGTCTGAAAGAAGAAATTCTACCTCTAGCCCTCCTTTGATTTTTGAGAGGTGAAACCCAAAATGACCCAAGACAAGAAAACCAGTCCTCTGATTGCCCAGGCTCGAGATGTAACGGTTGTTCTGTAAACATTTATTGAGTCCCAGTAACACGTATCGCACCATTAGGCAGGGATGAAGAGATGGGGGTGGACTGCAGCCTAACAGAATGAGCACTGGGCATTGGGCTAAAAGTCCTGGCTTGGTCATTGAATTGTACACTTACATGGGTGAACCTTACAGCATGTAAATTATGCCTTATTAAAGCTGTTGAAAACCAAAGTCCTGGGTCGATCATTACCAGCTGTGCAGCCCTGAGTAAATCAGCTATTTCCTCCTGGAGCCTCCGTTGTTTTTCTGCAGGAATCCTACCCCGCCCTCGATAGTGAAACCTGCCTTCCATCAGCCTCGCAGCTAGTCATGGGGACCCACTTTAAATCCAAATAGCATACCGCAAACCCTCTGTGACTTGGGAGGTCATATGTAAACGGGAGGCTCCATCATTGCTATTTTCTGCTCTGATAAATGCAGAGGCTCAGAGGAGGGAGACTTGGGTGAGCTAGAGGGGCCAACAGTGTTGTAGGAGGACAAGGGTTGGAGTGAGATCAGAAGGATTTGGAGGCTGAGGAGGAAGAGGAAGAAAGAGGCATTGCAGTAGGAGGCACAGCTGGAGTAAAGCTATGGCAGTTGGGAAGGCGGGCTATGTCTCTGGGCCAGTGACAAGATGTGTCCCACTGGACTGGATGCTTCACACAGGACAGGGGATGTGAGCTGGCTGTCTATGAACTGTATGTGGCCCCCAGATGTGTTGCCTGTGGCTTACAATGTTAAATAATTAAAATTTCTAGAACATTCCATGGTTCTGGTTTCTCTTGAAAACTGGGAAGACCTTGTCAATGCCAGTCTGGCTAAACTGGGCTGGACCTGTCATAGCCCCTACTACTCCCCTGACACCGAGGTCACTTTACTTAGCGACACTGCTCCGCTGGCCCCGGGAGACAGTTCTGTTTGCAGCCCCTGCATTAGGGGAACAGCTGGAGGAGAAGGCAGGAAAGATAGGCTGGGGACACACACGCGATGGAAAGCTTGCCAGCTCTGGGATCAGAAAAGCCTGGGTCCAAGTCCTGGCACCATCGCCTCCTAGCCTGTGACTGTGAGAGGCTTTCTGAATCCCAGTGCACGTGCTGTTTTCAAAAGACCTCATGAGAGGATACCCTTGGCACCATACCTGACAAAGGTGGTGTTCAAAGTGGTGTTATTACTGTCTGCTGCCAGGCTAAGGAGTTTGTAATGGATTTGGAAGATCTGGGGATCCATGGCGAGTTCTGAGCAGGGGGGTGATGCAGAAAAAGTGCATTTCATAAAAGCTGCCTCCAACAATGATGTGCAGGGTGGACAGAAAAAAGAAGAGTATGGGAGAGGGGGGTGTAGGGGACCAGTGACATGGGAGTGGAAGGCAGGGAAGTTGGTCCAAAAGGCTCGAATGTTTGTGGGTCCTGAGCAAGGGTACAAATGGAGACCCGCACATTTTTTGCCATGATACTTAAGAGTTATAAATGAAGCAGGCAAACTGTTAAATAAAATAGATTCTTCTACCTGGATAAATACAGGGCGGGGCAAAAGTAGGTTTCCAGTTGTGCAGATGGAAAATAATACAATAATTAATCAATAATACAGGCACAAACTGCGTTTTGTGTACTCACAGTTGGAAACCTACTTTTGCCCCCTCCTGTATTGCTCTGTCACAGCCTGGAAGGCCAGTTTCAAAGCTGGAACTCCAACTCCTTGTAGCTCTACCACTGGAACACCATTTCCCTGGAGGGGCATTTCCCTCCTCCCAGCCTGAGCCTGCAACCTGCCCCCTGCCCCAAACTCTTGGAGGCCCCGGCTGGCGCATCTGAGCTCTGACTACTCAGCTCCCCCATCAGCCACCCTTGGCCATTGTCGTGCCTGGGGGAGTGGATGCTGAGTGCACTCTCTGAGGGTGGGTGCGCAGGCGCGTGTACAGGCCTGAAAATGGGTGTAGGCCACTTGGGCAGAAATGTCCAGGCTCCGGTAGGGCAAGACTTAATAAAGGAGGTATGGGCCTCCAATGTCAAGTCAGCTTGGGGACTCCTGGGCCTTTGGGGAGGGTGCACAGGGAAAGGTCCCGAACAGGAGGGGCCCAGGCAGACACTGTGGGCTCCCTACCTTTGGCGAGGGAGATGTTCCTCAGAGCGATGGAGTGCTCCCAGTCCTTGAGGCGCAGGTCCTCTGTGATGGTGCTGAGCGTGGCCAGCTCCTGCTTGAGCTGCAGCTCCATGCCCATGTGCGCCAGGCGCATGCGCCGTGTGTCCTCGCTGGCGTTGCTCACCAGCACCTGCAGGTCCTGCAGCCGCGTGCTGTGGAGGGCCACGTCGTAGGACAGGCTGTAGTTGAGGCCCCGCAGCGCGCCGCCCACGTCGGCCAGCTCCTCGCCCAGGACGCCCACCCTGCGTGCCAGCCCGTCCAGCAGGCCGGCGTGGCGCCGCAGCAGCAGCTGGCTTTGGTTGCTCTCCACCTGCAGCTGGTAGAGCTCCAGCTGCGCCGAGTCGCTCTGCTGGCCGGTGCGGTCCCGCAGCAGAGCCACCGCCTGCTCTGTCTGAACTGCCTGCGCCTGCAACCCCCACAGCGCGCCCTCCAGCCGCTGCACTGCGCCCGCCAGCGCCAGCAGCGAGTCCGACTGGTTCTGGAGCGCGTCCTGCACCTTCCACACCTGCTCGGTCAGGTCCACCTGCAGCGGAGCCTGCAGTAGCCGCAGCTGCAAGTCCCTGAAGCTCTCGTTCAGCCGGTTCACGTTACGAGTCAGTGCCTTCAGGTCATCTGGGGAGCTCCGGGGCCTAGACACTGTGGATGAGGAAGGCGAGAAATGAGTGCCACTAGGGAGGTCCTTGGGTCCCAAGAGGCAGGCGCAGCCCGACCCTGGCGTGCAGTAGGTGCTCAATAAACGACGGATGAAGGGAAAGCAGGGGTGGCTATGGTAGAGCACCTTAATAATAACCAAGCACTGTGCTAAGCCAAGGGTCCCCAAACTGGCCTGCCCATTAGAATCACCCGGCCAGGTGTCTGACCTGCAGAAATTGTGATTGAATCCGTTTGGGTGTGACCTGGGCTTTGAACATTTTAAAAGCCTGAGATAATTCCAAGGTACAGACTAGCTTGGGAACCACTGTTCTCATTCAGCCATATGCGTGAGGCTGATCCATAGGAGGCGGTCATTTCTACATGTTGAAAATGGTCGAGTAACAGCAGCTTCATGTGGCTCACGCTACGATACTGTGTGTTATTACCCCTCAAGTCAAGGAGGCAGGCACCGTAATTGTCCTCTTTCATGGTTAGAGCTGTTAAAGTGGCCCAAGGCGGCCCGGCCAGTCAGCCGTGGAGCCAGACGGCTTGCTCGCCCCAGACTCTGGCGCCCCCCATAAGCCTGCTCCGGAGCGGCTGGCGGGAGTCACACCTGCAGCAGGTACAGCCAGGCTCCAGGTGACGCTATTTTCCAGCCTCCTGAGTTCAGGGCCCCTTTCCCTCTTGCTCACCTACAGCATCAAGGGCCCCTCTGGACGGGTACATGTTTTATACAGATACCCTCCCTTCTCTGCCTCCTCCGACTCCTCTTCCAGATTCCGTATTTCCCTCTTCAAGCCAACGCCTCTTCTCATGACTTTCCCACTCTTCCTCATGGAGAGGTTCCTCTTCCTGGTTATCGGCAGCTACTTCACAGTGCTAAGGGGAGGGGCGTGCATCTTAAGCATTAGAATGTGGCATCCGGTATCTCCTGGAAGCTCGTGGGCTGCACTGAGGTGCATGCGCCTGACTGGGGTACACCGGGGCTGGAATCTAGGGGATGTGTTGTAATTTACCCATTCTCTTTTTTCTACCATGGAAAAGAAATGCAGCAAGGCTCCCCTTCTTTTGAAATGTTTCCTAACAATAAATTCCCAAGAAGTGGCATCTACCGATCAACTATCAAAAGGTATAGACATTTTTATGACTCAAAGATTCCAGCTGAATCACTTCCCCCAAAGTTACACCTACATAATAGAAGCTATACGTACGTTACAGATTTTGAAATGTGCCAGTTTCGGTGAAACCTCAGTGCACTAAGTATTATAATTTTCATATTGTAATTTCACAGATTTAAAATGTTACCATGTTATTTTTGTAAGTGTATTTGCATTTTGGAAGTGGCCTTTTCAAGGCAATGTGTTAGTTCAAAGGAATGATACGGGCATTTTAGGTAGCCATGCTAATCAGAACAGAGATTATCCTGAGGGGTAGATACTCCTCAGGCATCAAATCATGCTGTATAAGCCCAATGCAGCCTCCCCTTTGGGGGAATCACTTACCCCCCACCGAAATGAAATCTCTCCTTCTAAAAGTCACAGTGTGTTCTCAGCCCACACGACCACACCACCCACCATCTTCCCCCATTTAATTTCTTCCAGATGTTTGCCGTTGTCAACAGGGAACAATTCTTTTTAAGTGTGACTCTCTTAATTCATGTTTATGCAAACAGTTCATTCATCTCTCTGCCTGGTGTATTTACTTTTAATGTGCTTTAATTATTCTTCGACTTTTATGCTTTTAAAATAAATCAGAGACTAACAATACTTACTGGCATTTCCAGAGTCTTTACTATGTGCCAGGTACCATTCATACGCTTAATCCCATAACCACACTATGAGAGAACTGTTATTACATCCTCATATTCCAAATGAGGAAACTGACGCACGCAGAGGTTAAGTAGCGCGTAAGGTCACACAGCCAGTAGGTACAGGAGACAGCTGAGCCTGGCAGCTTGGTTCCAGAGCTCCCAGCTCTTGACCACTTTAGGATGCTGCTGGAAGGGTGGAAGGCATAGAACAGACTTTTTAAGAGACACACAAACACCTAATGAGCTATGAAGGTAATGAGTTCCCCATCATAAACTGAAGCTGGAGTCAGGCCATTTGGCAGGAATCATGCAGCGATTCAGATTTGGATTCTGATTCCGTGTTAATTGCTGACCACTAATTAATGAGTTAATAGAGAATTTGTAATAATATATGAGTAATGTATTAACATCGGCCTCGGGCCATGCCCTGGGCTAAGTGACTGGTATAAACATCTCTCTGCAGCCTCCTCATCTGGGCGGCAACCCCTTCCCACCCGCGCCCCAGTTCCGAGTCAGTTTCCTGTTCCATAATTGTCCTTTATGTTCATGAGAAGAATAATCACGTGCTGGTGAAGTTAAGGTGCCCCAGCTGTGACTGCCCAGAGAGGCCACCTTCCCCAAACACCGAGCACAGCGACAATGCCAGTGGGCAGAAGATCCACGTGCAGGTTGGGAGGAAGAAAGCAAAGAGCCCTGTTAGATGTTTAGTGACATAAACCCGGGGCATTGATGTTAACAGCCCTTCATGTTTGCATAGAAGTTGACATCCATTGCCTCACTTTTCAACATAACGAACCTTGGGAGGTAGGCGGGGCAAGCACACACTCCTAGTCTCATTTAAGGAAGAAAACAGAGGCGCAGAGGAGCCAAAGACGGCCGTAAGCACAAGATAAGGATGAACTGGGTCACTCATCCCTGAATCCATGCTCTGTCCTCTGCACCTGCTGCTGGGGCAGTCAGCTGATCTCCAAAATCTATATGGGGGAGCAGGGCAGGGGATGATATTTTTTAAGTACCTACCGTATGCCAAACGCAGTCCTAGTCTCATACTAGAAGTTGCTTCTTCCCAAGCACCTTGTAAAGTGGAATTTTTAGGCCCATTTTCAGATGAAAAAACCCAGGTAGGTGGCAGAGCATGAACTCAGGCCCAGGCCGCAGAGTATCTGAGGGCCCTGCTGGCCCAACCGCTTTTCCTCCCTTGCCCAAAACAGCGCAGACCAGACACACTGGCCAGTGCTTCCTGGGGCGCACGGGTGGCCGCCAAGCAGAGGCCCCGCACCAGTCCCAGAAGCAGGAGGGACTTGTTAGAGGTTTGGGAGAGCATGAAGACTTGGCCTCTGAGAAGTCTGACAGAGGTGCCCACGGGAAGGCAGGGCTAGAACCCTGCCAAGTGCCTCGCAGTTCCCATGTGGTTCTCCCAAGCTTGCGGGCAGATAGTATCACCAGTTTACAAAAGGAAAAAATGAAACTAGAGCCGTTAACTAGCTCAAGGCCATCCTGCTGGAAGGAGATGGACCCGTCTGGCTCTAAGCCCATGCTAGTTTCATTGTCTCACGTAGGCCAGCGATGCTGCCGGAAGGAAGGCGGGTATCAGAATTCATGGAGCACCACATGAAGGGCAGAGTGTGGGGACGGACGGGGCTGAGATGAACCTGCCAAGCCAGCACTTCAATATGAACGCTGAGAAAAAGACAGGGGGCCTTCTTTCAGGTAGTCTGCAAAATTGGGTTGACTTTACTGAGGCCTGGACACCTGTGACTTTAGTAGAAAATTAATTAAAAAATGAATCATAATATTCATTCAAGATTGCACAATGAAAAGGTTATCAGTACATTTTTAGCACTTAAAGTGATCACATCTTCGTCAGTGTCCCCCGATCCCAGACGGAGGGAGAAAACAGAGCCAGCCTCACGGGGTGTGACCTGTGCAGTCACAGGGCTCTGTGCCCGAGGGGCTCTGGGCTTGGCGGTTAACGCTCTGTTGTCTTTCCCCTGAAATTTTTGAAACTTTTACCACTGAATTTGTGTTTTGTAAGTGAAGGGCTGAGGCCAGGGAACTGAAGCAGATGGGGGAGGGAAGGGAGGTATTAGGGGACATTCGTGAGGACCCCAAGAGGCGGGCAGCAGATGGGTAAATTCAGGGTGAGCTTTTATGTTTAAGCACCACTTGCCCCCCGGGTCTAGCTCAGCAGGACGCCAGGATAAATATTGACAAACCGGAGGCTGGCTCCAAGGCCTGTAGCCCCAGCAGCCCCTGCACACATGCACAGCAGGGAGCCAGCTCCACGGGTCAGAACGGGCCCCTTTGAGAAAGAAACCAGACAGACTCTCTGTCCATGCACAGGTGGCCTGTGCTTTTTGATACCCTGTCTGGAGACTCACTCACCAGCGGCTCCCAGGGGCACAAGTTTCGCCTGCAATGGTACAATACCCTGAACGCCCCCCTGCAGTGGCCTTTTCTCAGCTCAGAGACTGGTAGGGCTCTCCAAGTGAGTGAGTGAAAGTGGTCAATTCTAGGTCTTACAGGCAGGACCCAACACATAGGCAAAGGACTGCCTGCCCCCTGAAATGGAGGGTCGGCTGCAGCCCAGACGCCGATCCTTCCCAAACAGACCCTGACCCTGGCAGGCCCCCTGGAGAGCAGAGCTGTGAACTGGAGAATGCGCAGGGCGCGTGCTGACTGGTGGCCAGCTGACAGCCATGACCTCAGAGGAAGAAAACCCCACCCCTGTGTTTATTCCTTTCCCCAGAGGTGGGGTTTGATCCTGTGTGCTCCTGGCACAAGCGTCTCCTTGGGTGGGCTGAGCAGAGTCTCTGATCGTTCACAGCGACTATTGAGGGAATGGATCTTAGATGAACTAAGTCGGAAGGCTCCTGTTGAGGAGACTGTCCCCAGGACCCCCATTCCAGAGGCCAGAGTATCTGGAATCATTTCCCACGGTGTCAGGAAACCCAGCATTTCGATAGAGCACACACATCTAATGGGAAAGAAACATTCTTTGTGGATTCACAAATGGAATTAGGAACTTGCTATTTGGACTAACACAGAGCCCGGCACAGAGCCTTGAACCCTGCGTTATGAGGCACCGAAGTGCCCGCATCCCCTCTTGGAAATAGAAGAGCTTGGACGAGCAGAGATGGATAGGCCAGCCCCTGGCCCCACCTCACACTCTCTCAGCTCAGCCTCCATACCAGCCAGGGCTACCGTGACCAGCTGTGGGTGGGTATGGCCTGGCAGCCCCTCACTTCGTCTATACCTCTCGTCTCTTGCTGTCTGCCCCAGGGCTTCTGTGACTTCTCACGATTGTGGGACCCAGCTGGATCTCACTCATGCATGGCCTTGGCCCTCGGGAAACCCTGACTTACGTGGGCAGGAACTGGTGGATAAATGCTTTCCACAGAAGACAGTTCCGCAGCCCTTAATCCAAAGGCCCTTAGAAGGTGCAGGTAGGACTGAGTCCCAGTGTCCACAGTGGAAACCAGCTCAAGGACACGTCCTTGCTTTTGCCTTTCCTCTCCCAGCCCCCGATTCCTGCTTCCCAGGATCACTTCTCACAATAAACTACCAAGCCCACGCCTGGAGCTCTGACTTCCACAGAAATTCCCCAGTATGACAAGAAGCACCCTTCCTCCCGCAGCACAGAGAGGCTGGCGGTCTTCCCAGCCTCCTTCGGAGCTCTGCTTCTTCACACCTTGATGTCCCATTGTCTTAAGAGAGCACAAATAAGTTCGAATTTATAGGATATTCATTTGTTTATTCATGCAATAAGTTATTCAATGCACGTGTGAGGTACCAGCTCACAATGTGGGCCTGGGTAGCAGTAAACACAGTTGGCCTTCTGTGTCCCAAGGTTTCACACCCACGGATTCAACCAAGATTTTGGGATCAAAGATATTTGGGGAAAAAGTCCCAGAAAGTTCTAAAAAGCAAAATTGAATTTGCCATACATGAAGCACTACACTGAGTTCATGCAAATGAAGTGATGAGTTAGGCATACCCTGCTGTAGTTTATATATATAAATATCGGTTATATGGAAATGCTATGCCATTTTATATAAGGGACTTGAACATCCAAGCAGGTCCTGGAGTCAACCACCCCAGGGGTAATTACGGTTGATTTATAGACAAGTCTAAAGAAGTTCCTTGCATCCCGGTTTATTTAGGGAGAAAATTACAGGCGTGCGCACACACACACAGAGAACCTGTTTTAAGACTCCCCTGTTCTAATGTGTTTTAAAATGTTCATTGGGAAAAAACAAAACACCACTAAACCCAACATTAAGATTCGGAAGAAGTTGGATACAGTTAGTGTAGTTAGCGACCATTCTTCAGTAGCCCGGGGGGATGGCTTCTGTCTGCGGTTTTGTCTGATGCCTCTGTGGGCCGTGTGGAGAATGAACTGGAAAGGAAGGAACTGGAGGAGGGAAGTGGGGTAGGAAGCTGCGGCCCTGGTGACAGCGGAGGGCCTTGAACAGGGAGGGCCGTGCCTGTTAGGATGGCGAGGAGGGACACGCACAAGACATGGCAAGAAATAACACTGTCGGAACTCGGCGGCCCCCTGGAACCGGAGGTTGAAGAAGAGGAAGGCTTTGGCACTTTTGAATGACATGGCATCTGGTGACACAAAATCCTCAGCCCAGTGAAATCGACATGGCTACTGGTGACCAACAGTGGATGGAAGGCTGGCAAGAGTGACATTGCAGATGACAAAATTCAAAACTCTGTTCATCGATGTGAAATCTCAACTGAAGGTAGGAGGATTACATGTACAAGGGAAAAGTGTGGTATTTTGCATTTACAATCAGACCCTGAAAGAGATCCCTGGATTCCACACTGGTTAGCTCATGTTTATCAAATTCCTACCCCCACTTCTCCACGTGCCTTAGGCCACTGAGCCCTGTGAAAAAATGACCTGTGAAGTAGATATTATTGTCCCTGTTTTAAAGTGCAGGAAGCTAAGGCTAAGAAAAATTCAGTAAATTTTCAAAGGTCTTACAGTTAAGAAGAGACAAAACTGGAACTGGTTCTGATGTCAACTCCAGCGTCTCTCCACCAGGCTCTCCTACTGGCTTCACGTCTTGGTAGGAAAGCAAACACGCACCGTGAAAGCAAAGTGGTATGATGCTATAATCAGACGTAGTAAATAAGATGTCTGTTGTGGTTACTCTAACACTGCCCCTGAAATCACCCTGCCAAGCTTCAGTGGGTCACCCTGAGCTAGCCAATTCTTAGAGATAGCAAACAGTCCAGCCAGGAGCATACCTTTGGTATTCAATTTGAAGCCATGCCTCCTCTATCAGGCTCCAAGAGGCAGTATTCCTGTGCCTTAATCATCCCAGGGCCAGGTACCAGGCAACGAGAGACCACCTCTGTAGTCTAAAGCCCACCAAAATAACTCAAACTAGCCAGCCCTACGTTGTTTACCACCCTACCCCGCCCTTGCCTTTCTCCCAAAAACTCCAATAAAGGACGTAGCCTGAGGGTCCCCTCACTCCTGCCTGCTGCCCCTTGACTGCCCCGGTGCTTCCTCTGTGGCCCTGTGTGGTGTGACATGCCCCCTGTCTGTAGGGCCTGTGAGGGACACAATAAACTTTGTCCCTGAGCTGCTCTTCCATCTCCTCTGTGGCCACAACTGGCTGACCGTTTCATGAAAGAATACAAAGTATGTTCCTGTGTCCGGCTTTACAGATGAGGCGTAGAGAGACTGAGTGGTTTGTCCAAGACCACGCTACCCGTGAATGGTAAGTGCCCACTTAAACCCCGGATGATCTGCTCTCTCCCAGAGCACAGTCTGCCCCTCTCGCTCCAGCAGGAACCCACTAGCAGGAGGCTGGGTTGGAGGGGCCGTCCCTCATCTCTCCAGTATGCCTCTTGCCACAGTCGCATGAGGCCACAATCTAAAGTCAGTGAGGGAGGTGAGCATGTCTCTCTGTTTCTATCTGTCTGGACACTTTGTTCCATACGCGCTTGTTTTCAAACAGCTCAGTATCAGCTCCCCAGAGTTCCCACAAGGCTCTGAGTTGGAGGGGTGTGAGCCCTCCTGTTGGCCAGCTTTCTCAGATCCATCTTTCTTCACTTGTTGAGACTGTCATAAAGTATTTTAAGGAGGTTGGGAATTATTTTCACTAACAAACATGTGAAAAATCTGGGCCACACTTGCCAGGAATCTAAGCACTTACTGGGTTTCCTCCTTTAGGACATGAGGTTTTTCAGCCCATGTGTCAAATCTCTCACATTACTGTTCTTCAGAAAATGGACTTGTGGCGCCATAAGATCATAGAGGTTTGGAGCTGAAATTGGCCTTAATAAACATTTACATCTCATTTTCGGATGAGGAAACAAAGTCCGGGAAAAGTGAAACATGTCCCAGGTCATCCAGATAGTTTGGTGGCAGAACCAGGGCTAGTACTCACATTTCTTGAAACCTACTTCATCTCTCTTTCTACTGCACCACAGTGCCGTCAAGGAAACCAGGACTGGGTGTCCATCTATCCATCCGCCCACCCATCCGTCCACCCATCAGTCTACCCACCTACTCTTCCATGCTAATCATCATTGACCATAATGCCGAATCATCCCCACCCCAATGAGCAGAATTTTTCCCATTGAAAAACGTTGACACTAGGAGCGAGAGTTACTTTGAAATGTTAACTGGCCCCCCGAGTATCTTGCATTATTAGGCTAAATATCTTCAGTATTGCACAAATATTTAGTATTGCAAAAGAGGAATACGAAACCTTGCCAGTGACAGTCATCAATCACAGTGTGGTGTTCTGTGGATTCAGAACCATTGTTACAAAAGGGAAAAATTTTAATCACAACGTTTAACATACTGTAATAAAAACTGTGCATCTCATGTTTCCAATTTTTCAGCATTCCGTGAAATGCAAAAGGCTGTATAAAAAAGTAGATTTTAGAATTTCATAGACTGAGAATTAGATGGGTTCTTAGACATTGATCGGAAAGGAAGGAATAATGAAGTTAGAATCCTCAGGCTCTGGTACAAGTCCTACCCGCCACTTAACTTGCTCATCTTGGACAAGGAAATGCGTCAGTTTGAGTCTCTCTCTTTTCGTCTAAAAATAGAATCTAGAACATCTGCCTTGGGTTGTTGTGAGGACTAAAGGAAGGAGTAACGGAGCACTTGCTACGCGCTGGGTGCTGTTCTGTGTTTTAGGCTGGTGTTATCTCATCGGAGGAAATCAGATACGTGGGAAGAAAGCCCCGTATACATCGCAAAGCCCTGCTCAGATTCATACTGTTGCTACTCACAGATACCCTCCACTGGAGCTGCCTTCCCTTTCTTCGTGATCAGATCTGCTGGCATTAATACCCATGAATCTAACAGTTCTGTGGAGCTTTACATTCTACATAGCGCTGTTACGTATATTATCTAATTTTAAATTCTGGACCAGCATTTAATCCGCACTTGTATTGAGTAAAGAACTGAGGGCAGTAGGAAGAGATGATTTTTTCGCCACTAGCTGGTGACAGCCAGGCCTTGAGATGCAGTCTTGCAGCTCGAAACTGGGAGTGCTCCGCCCACCTTTCTGTCGCACCTGCCTTACGTTTGCGACTTCCCGGCAGCCTGAACACACAGCTCTTCCACCTCTTCACCCCCGGGGACTCCCAGGTTTGCTTTCCCCAGGACCTGAAAATTATGTGGTATTTTCCAAAGAGATCCAGAATTTCTCTTTTCCACTACTGCCACCGAGCTCATCAGCTCTGTCACCATAAGAGGACCCGCCTACTGTCATCAAGGGGCAGATTGATCCTGTAACTTAACCCTCCCCCATTAGCTCTCCTCTGTCTATGCCCGAATCACTTTTGTGCCTGGATCCAGGGATGTTTTCAAACACCCCAAGCCTCTGGGCAGATTACCTACTTCTATACTCACCAGTGACAAGCCCGGGGCAGCTGCAATCACCCCCTTTCCTTCCTTTACCTCTTGGACAGCTCAGTACCGCTAAAGAGGTGTACCACCGTGGCTCACTCTCGTGCTCTCGAATATACCTGGAGCTGAACTGCCTTGAGTGAACTGGTGGGCTGGGAAAAAAAGTCCCCTCGGCTGTTCTTCAAAACCTTCATCATGCCCCTTACCACCCAAACCTGCTTTTTCCCTCTCATTCTTAGAAGTAACTCTCTGCACCCACTCTACCAAGATCATGAATGCCATTTAGCAGGAACTCCAGGTCCTCTGCACCTCACATCTCTCTGCATCCACATCGTTTCCTCTCAGATCAGAGTGAGGAGCATGCCTTACCCTTCCCGAGGTGACCTGCAGCCTCTGCGTTCCCTACCACCCCTGCCAGCTCCCCCAAGAAGGCCCACGTGGGAGAAGGGGAGGGTATGTGACTCCTTCACTGGCTCACGCGTGGCTGCTGCACCAAGTGGGAAGGAGGGTGGGGTGTTAAGGGATTATCTCCTATACAGTAAGGATGTCCACCAAGACAGTTGTGTAAATATTGGAAGACAGACGCCCCTTTCCTTAAGGTTTCAAGTCCCCTCACTACTCAAATCATTCATTTTCAGATATGTTTCAGCTTGTCTGCCTCTGGTGGTAAATGTGTAACAACTGGTTCTCTGCGACAAAAACTGCAATCCCACTTGGCAGCGCTGGCCAGTCTGGAGGTGTGAATACTCCCACTATGGCCCGTGTCAAGCTGCCCATGGGACATCACTAAATACAGAGCTGGGACAGGAGGCGCATAACTGGGGTGGCTTCAGCATTCCGCTGTTCGCATCCACCCACAGCTGCGGTGCTCAGGGAGGAAAAGAACAGCGAGGCGGGTTAGAAGGAAACACCACTTTATGACCAGCTTCAGAATAACTGATCCAGGCCAAGAATTATCGAAGGATGCTACATCATTTAGTGAAAGGTTGCTGGGGAGCAGTGCATCTCTGCACAATACCAACGGGTCTCCCACAGGTCACTTCTTCACTAGAAAGGGAATGGGAGGTACCCTTACAGTAAAGACCTCGACCAAGTAATCAAATTTAACATCACCAATAAAGGAACAAAGTGACACAATATGCCCCGAGGTGATGCTCTGAGCAGGATTTAGGAAGAATCGCTGCCAAAAATGTTTAACCTATATCTAATGATGTGGAAACAATTAAACGAACCCAAATTAAAGGACATTCTACCAAGCACCTGGCACGAGAAATAATGAACACTAGACGCCATTCTAGATAAAAGAAGAATAGAGAGACAGGGCGCCTTAATATGTACCCTGGGATTACATCCTGCATCAGGGCAAAATTATGAAATAAAATTGATCTAAAGGACATTACCGGAGCAATCAAAGAAAGTCAATTATGGACTATGTGTTTATAATTTTATTGTACCAACATTAAATTTTCCAAATTTAATAGCCCTAAGTGGTGATATAAGAGAACATTATTGTTCTTGGAAATACATAGTAAAGTATTTAGGGATGAAGCTTGCAACTGACTCTCAAATGGTCCCACAACAATAAAAATGGCAACTGCCTTGGTGGGGAGGTGGTGGGTGAGAGGGAGAAAGAGAGAAGGGCTGTAGCAAAATGTTGAAAATTGATGCCAAGATGAAGGGTATACGGGTGCTCATGATATAATGTTTTTAACTTTTCTGTAGTTTTAAACATTTTCAAAATAAAAATATTGAAAAACTAAAGGCCGACACTGAAGAGCTGTGGAGGTGTCTAAGCTGCATGGAGTGCAGAGGGACTGTTGCCTCCGTCAGTGTACATACGGCACCTCTGTCAATGCATCTTCGACTGCAGGAACTTTGGGGGAGCAGCCACGTCATGCGATGACTCATGCTGCCAACCTCAAACCCCAAACTCCGCTTTAAAATTGCTGTCGAGGATGTCTTCCCTAACGCTCCAGCAGCGGACCTCGGGCTCGTTCCTATTAGATTCCCAGGCCAGGGCCGTTTCTCTGGATTTCAGGCTCCTTTTGGATGCTGGGTCTGCATTCCTTTGAATTGAGTGCATACCTCTGTGAACCACAAAAAACATAAACATGCTATCTGGGGTTGAATTCCATTTGACAAAATTTATTAAGCACACACAGTGTGCAAAGCATTCGATTGAGTACAAAAAGTCGGTAATAACTAAAAGCAACGTGATTATTTATTGTAGGCGTGTGGAAAATGAGAATGAGGCCTTACACTTCTTTGGTCGCCTCCCAGCACCCTGCAGTAGTGAGCATGCCGTAGGTGCTTCGTAAATATCTGATTTGGCCTCACATAGGTAAGCAGGCAAAAGGCTTTAAAGGGCCAGTTTCCTTAAGAGATGATATAGGTAATAATTAAATGTACGAAAAACTTTATGAGATTATTAGCTATCAAAGAAATGCAAAATAAAACAAAATGAAATCTCTCTAAAAATAATGAGGTAACTGCTACATCACGCTGGCAAAGGTGTGGTGGAAACTAGTGTGTTTACACATTGCTGATGACAGTGCGAAATACTTTTGAAAAGCAATTTGCCAAAATGTATCAAGAGTCATAAAAATGACTTTTGGCATCCTCTGTTCAAGAATCTCACCCCTGGGAATTAACCCTAAGGAAATGATCCAAAAGAAGAGAAACACTATAGGACAGAGATAACTCGTTGTCCTCTTATTTGTAGCAGTAAAAAACTGGAGCGTCATGAATGAACAATCCAGGGATAATTAAATCATGGTACATCGACTAGATGGACTTGGACGGAGCCCTAAAAATGACAGCTACGAGGGCTATTACATAACAATGGGGGAAAGACATGTGCCAAAATATTGAGCAAACACATACACACAACTAGGAGGACGAAAAGAAAACTGAGATTATTTTAGGCGGATGAAATTATGAGTAATGTTCTATTTCCTGATGCTGTTATTATGTTTGAGCAACATAAAGAACTTAAAATTATTATCTATTGACAGAAAAAGAAAAGGATAGTGTTATGGGCTAAGCTGTGTCCCCCACCCCCCAATTCCTGTGTTGAAATCCCAACCCCCAGTACCTTAGAATGTTAATTGTATGTGGAGATAAGGTCTTTAAAGAGATGATTAAGTTAAAATGAGGCTGTTAGGGTCAACCCTAACACAATGTGACTGGTGTACTTATAAGAGAGAAAAAGGTACCTGCTTGAGCAGAGAGACAATCTCACCAAGGGCAGCGAGAGGGTGGCCGTCTACATGCCAGGGAGAGAGGCCTCAGGAGACACCACCCCTGCCAGCACCTTGATCTTGGCCTTTCAGACTCCAGAATTTTAAGAAAGTAAATTTCTATTACTGAAGCCTCCCAGTCTGTGGTGTTTTATTACGGTGGCCCTAGAAAACCAATGCAGACTGTAACAGACAACCCGGCCAGGCGGGGCTAACGGCCACGCCCAAGGACCTGATACCCAGAAGACGGGGTGCATGGGATCAGTCATTATCGACACTCCCGAGTGGTCCGGGACCCCAGAGAGCCTAAGGAGGTTCCTTTTGCCATCTTCAGCCCGGTAAGTGAAATGTCAGGGAGCGGCTCTCAAACTTCCTGCAAATCAGGACCACCTGAGTAACCCTGACATCAGAGCCTGGACGCTCTGATTCAGAAATGGGATGGCCCCGGAATCTGCATCTCTCATAACACCCTCGCCCCAGTTTCGTTTTAGTGACCTAGCTGTGCTGAGAGCCGTCGGATGACTGAAGTTCATTGTCCCCTTAGCTTTTGGTTCTCTTCTTTATTCTCCCACAACGTCTTCCTCTCAGCAAACAGAGGTCCCGGGCGGTCAGGATGTCCTGTTGGACCTTCAAACCCAGTCTTGCTTAAACACCCAAAGGGCAAGCAATCCACTTCTGGGTCTACGCCCAAAACAATCGAAAGCAGGGACTCAAATAGACATTCTTCCACCCATGTTCATAGCGGCATTGTTCACAACAGCCAAAAGGTGGATGCGACCCGTGTCCATTGATGCATGAATGGAGAAACAAAAAGTGGGATATATACACACCAAGGAGTATTATTTAGCCTTAAAAAGGAAAGAAATCCTACCACAGGCTACAATATGGATGAACCTTGAGGACATTATGCTAAGTGAAATAAACAGTCACAGAAGGACAAATATTGTATGATTCTACTTATATGAGGTTCTTAGAGTAATCAAATTCATAGAGACAGGAAGCAGCATGGTGGTTTCCAGGGGCTGGGGAATTGGGGAATAGGGAGTTAGTGTTTGAAGGGTACAGAGTTATAGTTTGGGAAGATGAAAAGAGTTCTGGAGATGGATGGTGATAAAGGTTGTACAACAACGTGAAGGCACTTAACATCACTGAGCTGTACACGTGAAGATGGTTAAGATGGTGTAAGTTTTACGTTCCGTCTATTTTACCACGATTTAAAACACTTCCAAAGGGGAGCTAAAGAGAAGAGCCAGGATGGGGTGGGGCAGGAAGATGGCTTAAGCCTCAGCTGGGTCTGCGGACTGACCCCCTGGGGTGAGGGTGGGACGAAGCGGAGAGCCCGGCGGGGTCCACGCACTTAGGCAAGCATCACTCAGGCTCTGCCCACTCCCACCCAAGGTCAGATGATAAATGGGCCACCCCGGAGCCACTAGGTGCAGGCCTAGCTCAGCTTTCAGAACCTAAGTTTCAGGGCCTGGCCTGGGGCCCGAGGGCTGGAATCTCCCTTCCTTTCCCCCATCTGCTCTGCCCTCAACTATAAAGTCGGAGGCCTGGGGCTGGCCCGGCTCTGTGGGGTGGTCAGGACAGTTAGCCAGCCTTTTGGCCCACTGGGAGGAAGAGTGCGGGCCGGGGCCCGTGTGCTTGGGGTTCGTGTCCTGGGGACTTGAGAGCTCTTAAAACTGCCCATTCCTCTGGGGTTTGGCGGATAACGTTCCCAAGTCCCTCTCTAAGGAGGAAAAACAAACAGCTGAGAGCAGGCGGCTCCAGCTGTGGGACACTTTCCAAGACTGAGAGGAAAAAAAAGAAAATTATTCCAGCCCCAAACGGCTAGTTAAGTCAAAAGCAATGGCTGCCGAAAGGAATGGCAGCTTCTCCATAACCTCCAGTTTTGCCTAAAAAAGATAAAAATTCATCCTTGAGAGTTCACATGTTTTAGTTTATAATTGTGATATTGCAGCCCTTTGTGTAGATCTGTTTGTATAAGATGTACTGTAACAGCAGACATCATAAAAACCCACATGGCCAGGCCGTGTGAACCGACACAAATGGGTGGAAAAGAGGACTGGCTCCAAACTAGTCTTCTCTGTGGAAAACCACCCTCCTTCTCCCTCACCACCAGGTGCCTCAGTTCCCTACCGATTTCTTGCCCAGAGGCCACGTGGTTGGGTGGACAGAGCAGAGACCTTGGGCAGACCCGGTCCCAGGCCTGTTCTGATCACACGTGAGCAGAGTCCCTCCTGCCTGGCCCAGAGCTCTGGTTCCCAGCTGCCCTGCGTCCCGCCGGTGGGGCCAGGTAGAAACCACGTGTGAGCAGTGGGCATCTGTGGAACGAGCTTGACTAGGAAGCCAGCGTCCGAGTCCAGCTCAGCCCCTTGCTGCCAAGTGCCATTTAGATTTAACGAGCATCTAGTCGCCTGTGAGAACCATCCGTCTCTCCGGCCGCGATCTCCGTATCTGTAAATGGGGATGATGATATCTACCTCAGAGCACGGCGTGAAGATCGAGTGGAAGGACGATGTGAAATCCAATGCTACTCTGATGTCACGGGGCCATCGGTGGCGAGGGCGGGAAGGTGGGGGCCTTGGGCACTACCAACAGGGCCGCCCAGAAACCAGGCCGTGGCTGCCTGTGATGAGTTAGAGTGTGAAGGAGGTAAAAGAGTAGGGGTGAGCAGTGATACAGGACTCACCCCTAACTGACCTCCTTGTGCCTTAACCACATCCCATAAAAGAGCTTTTCCCTGTGGAAATTGTGATGGTCACGGAGGCTGGGGCTGGGTGGGAAAACCCACTTCTGCGTCCTCTGCATCCCCCACTACAGATGGCCCGGGCGGGGATAGGGTGGTGGCCATGGGTGTGGCTCCAAAGAGGAGCTGGGGGCTGCGGTAGGTGGGACACTGCCCCTGCGCCAGGGAGAAAGTGTCCTGCAGGAAGCCCTGGAGCTGGAGGGAGCTGGCCGGGCTGCTGGGACTGCAGGCTGGGCCTGGGCAGGCCTGAGGGGACCAACAGGGCCCTGAGCTAGAAGTTTTCACAGCTGATGGGCTTTGAAGGCCTAGCCCAGTAATTAGCAACCTGGAGTCCCTGGTATAATCTCCAAAGAGCCCCAAAGTAGAAATGGGTTTTCCAAGTAGAACAACTGATCACCATTTATACGCCAAATGATCAGGTCCTAAGGCGCTTACACAGCCAGTGACAGTACTGGGACCTTGAGCCGAAAGCCTGACCACCTGTGAGACAACCTGTCCTCTCCGGCGCAGCTGCTGACTTGCAGGCGGCCACAGTGTAAGGCAGGAGAAAGAGGCCAATCTAGGACGTGCGTGCATCCCACCTGCCAACCAGAGGGCTGTGCGGCTGTACGGGTGCTCGGAACAAAGGAAGACGGGTCCTTCCTCTTTCCGCGGAGGTAGGGTGGCAGTGGTGGTATATAATTTGTATTAAAATTTTTCTGTATATTATGATGCTTTGACTACTTAAAAAATCTTCCTGGCTGGGGAGAAACTGCCCCTCCCTGGGCTACCCAATTCTTAGAGACAGCAAAGAGCCCAGCACTGGTTGGCCTTTGATAACGCAAACTAACCAGCGCAGAGCTGCACCTTCTCTCTCTGGTCCGTGCACCCCAAGGGGCAATTTTTCTCTGTCCTAATCATCCCAGGGCCAGGTACCAGGTACCAGGTACCAGAGACCACCCCAGTAGTCCAAAGCCCACCAAAATTCTTCAAACCTGCCAATCCTAAACTGGTTATTCTGCACTGCCTTTCCTTTCCAGGAGAAACCCCAATAAAAGGTGTGGCCCAAGTGCTTCCTTCGCCCGTCTTCTGCCTCTTGGCCGCCCTGGTGCTTCCTCCTGTGGCCCTGCGTGGTGTGACATACCTCCTGTCCCTAGGACCTGTTGGGACAATATATTTTGTTTACCTGAGCCTCCCCTCTCTTTCCTCTTGAGGCAGCACCTGACTAAGCCTCTCTTGAAAGAGTACAACACAGGGAGCTTTCCTAAGATGCAGCAAAAGAGGAAACCCATGATGCTTGCTTCCTTTCAATGCTTCCACCAGGAATGACTTCGAGTGCACTTTCATTCCCTGGTATGCTAGAGTGAACAGCGCTCCCCACTAAGTTCATGTCCACGGAGAACCTGTGAATGTGGGCTTATTCAGAAAGGGGGTCTTTGCATATATAATCAAATTAAATTAAGGTCACGCTGGATTTGGGTGGGCCGTTGGTGACAACATGGATGGACCTTGAGGGCATTATGCTCAGTGCAATAAGCCAGACACAGGAAGACAGATACTGGATGAGCTCATGTATATGCGGACTCTAAAAAGTCACACCACAAAATCAGAACGTAGAATGATCATTTCCAGGGGCTACAGGGAGGGAAAAGTGGGGAGATGTTGGTCAAGGGTACAAAGTTGTAGCTATTCAAGGTGAATTAAGTTCTGGAAGTCTACAGCATGGTGACTATAGTTAATAATACCACCAACAGCAAACCACATATACGATGAGGGTCCCGTAAGGTTACAAGGGAGCTGTAAAATTTCTATTGCCTAGCGACATCCTACTGTCATAGTATAGCATGCTTCTCGTGTATTTGTGGTAATGCTTGTGCAAACAAACCTATGCACTGCCAGTCATATCGAAGTGTAGCACCTATGTATGGAGCCGGGGGTGGGGGGACTAGTCGTATCAGGGAGATCACTTCTTAAATTATATAAATGTCCAGCTACTATTCTGTACACCTGAAACTAATATAAATAATATTTAATGTCAACTGTAGCTGAAAAAATTAAATAAATGGAAAACTTTCAAAACAAAAGCATGGCACATACAATGACGTACAGCACATAAACTCGATGATGATAATAAAGGACTACTTACTGCTTTACGTAGTTATTAGACTATACTTTTATCATTACTTTGGTGCTCTCTTTCTACTTATACAAATGGAATTTGCTGGAAAACAGTAGGCCGTGTCACGCCAGCAGCAGCCTCATACGTGTCACGTTCAGCGTGTCTCGACCGCATTGTTTTGTTTTTGTGTTTGATTTGACCTCGTGTTTTGTTTAGTAACATGTCGTGACCTAGGATGGATAGGCTATCCCGTCTAACCCAGGTGTGCAGTGAGCTATACCACCTAGGTCTGCGTCAGGGTACTCTGTGGCGTCTGCACAATGAAATTGCCTAACGACGTATTTCTTGGAATGTATCCCTGTTGGTAAGCAGTGCAGGACTGCACTGTGCTGTATGTTTGAGATCTGCTAAAAGAATGAACCTTACATGTTCTCACCACATGCACACAGAGGTGGTAACATGTAATATCATGGTTATGTCAATTACCTGGATGGTGGTGATCATTTCACAATGTATACACATATCGAAACATTGTACACCATAAATATGCACAATTTTTATTTGTCAATTATACTTCAATAAAGCTGGAGGGAGAAAGCTAAAAGAAAAACAGTTAAAAGAGAAACTTGGAGCATTTGATTTATTCTCTTTGCTCCTAAATAACGACCTTACTCCCAAAGAGAGTAGATGTTATTAAAAAAAAAAAAAAATTAGCAAAGCAGTGAGTTTCAAAGACCAAGGAGGGCACCAGAAAGCATGTGTCTAAGTCTGAGTGACATCTGGGCCCCCTGAGGAGGGTGCACAGGAAGACAGGCCTTCCTGGGGGATCGTGGGTTGAGGGGGACCTGGAGCCTCGATTACAAGTTCCCATTTGGCCGGAGAAGCATGGGAAAGCCTGCGGCAGGACACGTTCCCGCCCTGGGCCTCAGTTTAATTACAGCTGTTGAGGTCAGGACTAATCCTTTGCAGCTTTGGTTTTGTCATTCAGCCTCTCCCTTGCTGGGTACCCTCGGGGTTCTTGCCCAGCTTCCTCCGTCTGTGGCCAGGGAGCCCCTGTTGGCAGCATCTGAAACCATGTGGGGGCAGCACGCGCACACGCTTGGAGAGGGAGTAAGGAAAGACCTGCTTGTCCACCTGAGGAGCGTGCTGGTGGTTCCAGGATAGCCGCACAGGGTGCTGTGTCCTCAGCGTTACAGAAGGATGCCCATGGCTTTTTAAAAGGGCAGGTTTAGCCCTGGCTGGTGTGGCTCAGTGGATTGAGCTCCGGCCTGCAAACCAAAAGGTCACTGGTTCGATTCCTGGCCAAGGCACCTGTCTGGGTTGCAGACTGGGTCTGGGTTGAGGGCATGTGGGAAGTGCGGGAGGCAAGTGACCAATGTACCTTTCTCGCACATTGGTGTTTCTTTCCCTCTCTTTCTCCCTCCTTTCCCCTCTCTCTAAAAGTAAATAAATAAAAATAAAAGGGCAGATTTATGAAAACACCAAGAATATTAGAGGAAATTGAACACAGTTGTTTTCTGTTCTCCAAGGTCCCTCCCACCCACCCCCTTTCGTCTGCACAGACCTGCTTGCATAACCGCACTCAGGGTCCATACACACAGCTGGGCAGTCTCCCTTCCCTTAACATTATTTCGTAAGCATTTCCCCATGTCGCTTCACAGTTATCATTTGGAAAGGCTATGTAATATTCCTCTGTGTTGATTTACCATGATTTAGCTAAACAACTCCCTAAGGTTGGACATTTATGGTTTTTCCAGTTTTGAGTGATCGTGAAAAATGTTAAGAGTTTTGTACACACGCCTGTCTTCCTCTTTTGTAATAATTTCCTTGAGGCCAATGGAGTAGGACTTTTGCACTCAAGGGTATAAAGGGCTTTTATAGATGCTAAAAGGACAGAGACTTCCTCAAGGCAATCCGCTTGTTTATTCCTGCTCAGTGGCCACAGCTAATGGTCAGGGGACCCATGTAATGGGTAGGAGACTCCTATCCCTGACTCCTCCCGGAAAGATGCAATTTTTCCAGAACCCTGGGAGATAATATGTTTCAAAGAGGACAACTGCTCAGATCCCATTGTTGTTAACAACAGCAAGAAGAAGAAACAAAGCACTTGAAGGAGGAAACCCTCCCACAGTGAGTCAGCACAGCCAGGGCTCTGTGATTCCCCATTTCCCACCCTAGGAACTGGCACCATCGCCTCCAACAAGTCACTCTGGGACACCTTCACCCCACCCTCCATGTTTGTACAAGTGCTAAGTGGGGGAGGGGACCGCAAAGGAGGCTCATAGAGGTAGAATCTCTGCAATACGGGGCGCAGGGGTGCGCTGGCTCTAGGAAGCTCCCCAACTGGCCGACAGCTGAGCTCACATCTATGCTTTCCTCAGAGAGGAGCCTAGAGGGGGACCTTTGGGAGAGGCTGCTCGTGTCCCCTGAGCTGGAGCAGAGCCCAGGCCCACATCTCTTCTGGGATTTCCTGAGAAGGGGAGGCTGTGGATTGGGAACCACACCAGCAGGGTGAGACGGGAATACAGGAAGTGCCCACCCTTGGTCCCCTGTCCCAATCCCTGCATCCCCTGGACTGCTCCGTAGAGGACCTCAGGGAATGTGGGGCTCTCACGAAGGAGCTCAGAGAAGGCAGAAGGCCAGGGATGCCTGCCGGCCGTCAGACCACACTGGATTGCCAGCTGGAAAGGCAGTTGGGGCCAATAAGACTTGGGTTTTCCATCTCTGAGGGACTTCTCGGGCGGAGACGGAAGACACAGGGACATTATCCTCCCAAGTTCATGTGCCTGGAGGCCACAGAGTGGAATTGCCCGCCATCACCAGCGCCCCCTCCCCTAGACCCCTTGAGACTGGCCGATTATGTGAGAAGCTCAGGGCCTTGTACTCCTTCCTCTTGGGCCCTCCCACCACATAGCTCAGACATGCTTCTACTAGAAAATTATTCACCGTTTCTCTGAAATTCAACTTGATCAGGGCAGCCTATATATTTATTTGCTAACTGTGGCAACCCTACATGGAGGAGAGGCAACTGGAGGCGTCCAAGTCACAGGCGAGGGAGCCCGTTAGGGTTTGATGATGAAGTGAACACGGGAGGCAGGTGAGATAAATTTAGGCGAATTCCTTGGTTCTTGGTTAACACAGCTGGGTAGACTGTGGTGTCATTTACAGAGATGGAGGAAAATGGGGGAGGGAAAAGCAAGAGTTCTGTTCACATGTTGATTCTGAGATGCGTATTAAATGACCAAACAGGGTTGACACAAGTACATATTGAACATATTAGCCTGGAATTCAGGGCAAAAGTCAGAGGTGAAATATGGTGGAATTTGATGAAGGTCACCAGGAACAGTGTTCAATTAAAGAAGAGAAAAAGACCAAGGACTGAATCCCTAGTTACTCAGAGATTCAGAGGTGAAGCAGGTCGGGGTGAGGCAACAAAGGCCAATCGACTGCCTCACTGAATTACATCAGAACGTCTCAGGATGCCGTAGTGCCTCTATTTGCAGATTTACAGAGAAACATTTACTGCGCCCCCGGTATAAGACAGGCATTGTGCAAGGCACTTTATCTATTATCTCACTGAATTGTTACAATACTCGTAAGTGATCATTATAATCCCCATTTCAATGTTTTGCTTTGTTTTCTTAATGAGGCTTAAATAATTTCCCCAGATCGCAACTCGCCAATGATCAAGCTGACATTTGAACTCAGGTTTGCCTGGTCCCAAAATGCCTGTTCTTTCCTCTGCACTGTGTCTTACCGTTTATTTTTTGCAAATCTGCTCTCTAGTTGGTGCAATCTTCAGGGCCTCTCTTTACCTAACCCACCCCTCCCATCTCGCTGTGTCGGACTCAGTGCCAGGCCCCTGGGCGGGGCAGACACAGTACGATGTCTATGGGGCAGCTGTAGAAATTCCAAGAGTTTATAACTTCTTTTGTCCCAAAGGGTGGAGAACAAGAGCTTATTAGTTGCTCAACTTAATCCCAGTCCAAACTCAAAACCATCAGTTAGTGACAAAATCCACTTGATAGCTCTGGCGACCGCAGCAGCAGAAGGTAGAGCCAAGAAAGCAGCAGGAAAGGTAGGTTTGGAAGGTACAAAGGCTGAGCCATGAAGAGGGAAGTACAAACTGCAGAAGAAAAAAAGAGGCTAACTTTAGCCCACTCCCATTTTTTTTTTCTTAAATAAGAAAGTTCCTCTTCTTAGCAAGATCTGGGTGCTATGTTCACAGTGCCTCTAAAGTTTCTTCCAATCCTGGCTCCTGGGATGGAAATTGAAGCAGCTGACAAGTCTCTCTTGTTTCCCGTATAGGTTAAATGAGGGATAGATCATGATTGGCTGGTGGAAGTTACACTCAATGACAGCCACCTAACAAACGTGGATGATCCCTAACCGCATGCCACGGATGTTGTCGGCAATTTATATGGACGAATTAATTTAATCCTCACCACAATGCTTTGAAGCGGGGAGCATTTCCACTTCTGCTTTATAGACGGGACACTAAGGCTCAGGTAGCTTGAGTAACTCACCCAAGGTCACGCAATAAGTGGCAAAGCCAAAATTTGGACGCTGGCAGCCTGACAGGGCCCATTCACTTCGCCACTGGGTGACAGACACGGTTTCCAACAGGAGCCTGGGGTCAGGGACGTCCCAGCTGTGGGGCCAGCCCTGGCAGCTCCTCTGGGCCTGTTTCCTCATCCCTACACTGTACACTCTTCTGGATTCCTCTGATTGTTCGGAGAATTAGATGGCGTAACGTATATGAAAATTCTTTGAAAACGTTGAAGCTCGGGCCAGAGGTGAAAGATAAAGGGCTAATTAATGGTCAATATAAGACTAGTGGAGGGGAGGGGTTGGGCGAACATTCGTTGCGAAGGGCCAGGGAATCACTATTTTAGCCTCTGCAGACCACACTGTCTCCGTTGTAACTACTCAACTCCGCTACTGTAGCACAAGAGCAGCCACAGACAACACATAACTGAGCATGGCTGAGTGCCCACAAAGCTTTATTGACAAAAACAGGCAGTGGCCAGATCTGGCTCTTTGTCTAGAGGAAGGATTCCAGCAGGATGTAGCTGAGGTTGGTCCTCTGCCCTGTCCTGTCTAATTATTGTAACGATTTGACTGAAGACTCAGAGAGCTTCTTACCAAGTTTGCAGGTGGCCTTTCCCCCAAGCCCATTTTTCTTACCTAGGGCATGGCTGGAAGCATCCATCCACGTCAGAGAGATGTGAGGTGTCCCTCAACCTGGGCAGTAGACTCTTTTGTGGAGAACTCAAGGTGTCAAGACTCTCTTCCTTTTTCCTCCCACTCCCCTAGAGCTAAGGTGAGACTGGGTAAGCCGTCTGCTAGGGAAGCTCTGGTAGCTCAGAAAGGTCCCCCCAGCCAAGGTGGGAGGCCAGGGGAAAGGTAGCTTCTCAGGTGAGTGAGGTCAAGGTTTAAGGAAGAATGCGGATGGAGGGGCTTTGAGGTGGCCCCACCTCACCTCATAGGACAGTAAAGTGAGTGCTTGGGCCGATGTGCCTTTGGTCACGTCCTCCTGGGAACCACACACAAGTCTGCACGCTGTGGAATGGGGACTGGGTTGGGAGACTGTCTCGGTCGTGTTCAGACATGTCGACACAGGCTGAAAGGAAAAGCTAAATGACAGACGTCCAAATCCAGATTTTAAACGGATCCAACAGGCTGCAATACTTGGCAGAAACCAGAGTGATGACATAAAACTAAGATTACTAATAAGATCCGCATTGAAGTTAGAGTAACAACAACCAACAAAAAGCAGTGATACTGATATGGGACAAAGGAGTTCTCACTGGGCAGTGTTTCCGTTGAAAGAGATCTGGTGTTGGGACGGGGCGGAGAATGGACATGATTATGAAATGGCTGCATAGTATTCCATCTGTTGGATGTGGTCTCATGTATCGCCACGAGTTAGAGCTGGAAAGGCTTGTGCAAATTTAGGTTACGTCAGTATCCGTGGACGTTGAGATGAAAGTGGGCCACAGACCAGCACACCCTGCCCTGGCCAGACCACACCAGCTTTACGATCTCTCATCCCATTTACCCACCACTAAAACCTGGAGCCTGTTGGGTGAGGGTTGGGGCGGGGGTGGCCATTATGTTGAGGTGTTCTGTCTAGGCCAACCATTAACTGAGCACCTACTATGTGCAGAGCCTTATGCTAGGCATTGGAAGTACTCAGGTGAACAAGACACAGCCCCTTATCGTGAAAGAGATTTCTTTTGGACTAGAAGAGGAATAAGCGCATACATGGATAACTTCGCTGTCATGTAGCAAGTGTGCAGGTAGGGGCATATACACACAGAGGTCTCCACACCAGGCCTAATGAGCTCCAGTTGAAGGGACTGGTGTTTTCACCTCACTGAAGAAGATGAGGATGAGGAGAAAGCCTTATTATGAGCTGTTCCTGCAAGAGGAACTAGAAACTGTGTGTATGGGAGGGTCAAAGAAGATGAGGCAAAAGTTTCTGTCACTTGTGGTTATTCTTCAATAGAAGCACAATGCCTTGTCTGTCTGGGAAAGTGGGAGTGAGGTCCGTGCCCTTGGAGGGAGATTGTACACGGCGACCTTGGAGGCCCCTTCCAAGGCTAAGCTTCTGGGTGTCAGGAGTGGGGCGGCGCCACAGAGCCAGCTCGCTCACTCCCTCTCTCCACTGAGGAGCTACAGTGCTGAAAACACTGTCCTGTTTCTTGACATACTGAGCCCTGCACAGGCACAGCGAGCCCAGAGGCCCTCAGACAGAGTCTCTGTCCAGGTTTTCCTGTGTTTATTAGAAACGTGTGGGCTATGGGACCATGCCCTTCCACCACACAGAGCACACCGAGGGCCCCCTGTTTATATGCAAAACCACTAGATGCTAAGGCTAACTGAGCAGGTTTCTAATTTTTTGCTATTCTGAGAGCAAGATCCTTCTGATTATTTCAATAATGATGATGATAATATTAGCATCTAATATTGATTATTTTTATATGCCAGTCACTAAGTTTTTGTGTATTAATTCATTTAGTCCTGACAACAACCCTATGGGGTAGGTACCATTATAATTCCATTTGATAGATAAGGAAACTGAGAATTCGAGAAGTTAAATAATTTGCCCCAAGGTTATAGAACCATTCAGTGGTACAGCCCAGATTTGTATCCAGAAGTTTACCCTCAAAACCCATATCCTCCAGGTAATATAGCTATTCTCTTAGAATGTAAAGACATGAAGAATAATCTAACTCTATCCTCTTAGCCCATTGTTTTTTAGACTATGGCTTATACCCTATTCATGAATCATGAAATAAGTGTATGAGTTGCGAACATTTTTGTAAAAAGAAATGAATAGAATGGAATAGAAAATGATCATGCACTACACATTTAAGGCTATTTCTTGTGTATATGTTTGGACATGTGTGAACTAGTTGTGATGTAAGATATACTTCTTTTTTTAAAAAAGATTTCATTTATTTATTTTTAGAGAGGGAGAGAAATATCGATGTGAGATAGAAACATCAATCCATTGCCTCTCTTTTGCACCCCAACTGGGGACTGAACCTGCAACCCAGCCACATGCCCTGGTTGGGAATCGAACCTGCAACCCCCTGCTTTGTGGAACAACGCCCAACAACTGAGCCACACCAGCCAGGTCTAAAATATATTTCTTACTGTAGGTCGTGATCTAAGAGTTTGAGAAACACCAATCCAGTCCAACCTGCTCATTTTACAAAACGAGTATACTAAGGTTCAGACAGCGTAGTGATTTTCCCCAAGATTACAGAGTGTTAGTGGATGAGCTGGGACCAAGCCCAAGTTTTCCTAACTCTCAGTTCACATCATCATCAAGCTTAACTGAATGCAAAGAAAGCCAAGAGAAAACAAGCGATAATACTAACAGTAGCGGTAGTACTAACACCGTAACAGCAACAACACTAACAGCTACTATTTTTATCATGCTTACGAGGAAAACAGTCCAGCGAGGCGGGCATACCTACTTCTTACATTTTCAGAGGAGGAAACTCGGGTACAGAAAGGTCAAGTAATTTGGCCAACGTCATACAGCTGAAAACAGAAGGGTCAGGGTGGGAATTCAAACCCAGACGGGCTGATTCGAAAGTCTGTGGTGTTAGGCAGACTACGGTAATATGCAATCCTGCCTGTCTTAAAAGTCTCCATAAATGCTCTAATGTCAATACAGTATATATGATGATGTGTGTATTGATATAGTTAATTACACACCTACTTCTACTCATGCATGCCCTCCCTTGAGCAGTGATTCTGTATTCCCCTATACTTAGATACTTGGCTAAGACTGAAATAATCCTCTTTTTCCCACAGATAACATCCCCTCCAAGGTTCCTTGTCTCCTTCATTCACTTATCCATTTGTATTTGTAAAAAAACCATGCACTTGCAGAATTAAATAGAGTAGGCAGTTTTTTTTTAAAGAAAAAACTATGCGTAATATCCTTTCTTGTTCCAAAAAGGATTAAGGCAGTTTATAAGGAGACATAAAATACACTAAGGTAATGGTAGATGAGAATGAGATACAGGCATAAACAAGTGAGATCACCTAAATGGAGGTAGGAATGAGACGAAGGGAAAAGTGCTTTCCATAAAGTCTCTGAGTTGCTATGGGTGGACAGACCCCAGATCTGTCTCTAGGTTTTCATTTTAACTACCTTCAAATTCACACATCTTTCAACGGGATGACAACTAACTCCCAGTTTGCATTAATTACCTCCTTGAAAGCAATTTTAGCCCTGGCTGGGTGACTCAGTGTACTGAGTGCCGGCCTGCAAACCAAACGGTCCCCGTTTTGATCCCCAGTCAGGGCACATGCCTGGGTTGCGGGACAGGCTCCCAGTAGGGGGTGCGTGAGAGGCAACCACACATTGATATTCTCTCCCTCTTTCTCCCTCTCCCTTCCCCTCTGTCTAAAAATAAAAAATAAAATAAATAAAATAAAAAGAAAGCAATTTTAATTACTCTCAGATTCACAGTCTCCCTGAGGTGAAAACACAGTAATTCCTCAAGGAAAGCATACCTCCTTCTAAGACAGAAAAATAACTCCTCCACGGACCCTCTTAGGGGATGGGTGCGAGGGAATGAACAGTGTCCTCAACAGCACCCTTGCAACAAGCACAGGGTGGAATTTCACAGCAGTGTCTGACAGTGTCCCAGCAAAGGCTGAGGCGATCGTGTTCTGAATTCCAAGATGCGTGATGGTATCGGTGACCTGCTGTGTAAAGGAATATGGGCTCTGAGCACCCTGTTCTCTGCTTGTGGAGTCATGGGCAGACCCACCTGAAGCAAGACGATCAAAGAAAGGGGGTGCTCAGTGCACACAGCCTGTAAATCACGGGGTGTTCAGCTCCCCCGGGGCCAGCCCCACCCTAAGCCCTCAGCTCTCAGGAATCAGGTTTTCCTTTGCATAAGTTGGCACGGAGCATTAGCAACGTCATACTCCTAATGTGTATGTGTGTTTATAATTTTAAACACACCCAGAGCAGGAACCACATCGATCTCATGATTCTTTTTATTCCCATGCTATAGACTGAATATTCACATCCCACCCAAATTCACATGTTGAAATCCTATCCCACAAGATGATGGAACTGAGACACGGAGGCTTTGGGATGTGGTTAGGTCAGGAGGGTGGAGGCTTCATTTTGGAATTAGCACCCTTATAAAAGAGACTCCGGAGAGCTCCCTGGCCCCGCCCCCCATGCAAGCGCAGGGTGGGAAGCTGGCTCTTCTGGAACCAGGAGGAGCGCCCTCACCAGACACCAAACCTGCCAGCACCTTGATCTCAGACTTCTCGGCCTCCAGAACTGTGAGAAATAAACGTTGTTTAAGCCCGCGATCTGTGGCAATTTGTTACAGCAGAGCCTGAGTGAACTTAAAAAACAGGGTTTTATCCCATTGCCCTGCACCCACTAAGGACTCATAAACAAATGAAGCACTTATGAAGGATAATGATGGTGACGTCCGACTACTGCTGTTAAGAAAGGACTAACTTAAGATGTGAGAGGAGCCCGCATCTCACCAAGGAACTCTCCCTGGTCCCGGTCTGCAGCCTCCATTGCTGTAAGACTTCCGCTTCCCACCAGTTAGACTCCCAGAAGTTTGCCCTTTCTGCTGTTTCATTTCCACTGTGTGAATTCAAGTTCCCGGATGACAAGAAAAGGGGGGAAGAGGTGATTTCTGATGACTGCAGTGATGTTGCAGAATAGTCGTAAGACTGAACCCCCTCTAACCCTTGAACTCCATCAGAGAGCATCTTGCCCAAAGCGCTAGGCTGAGGACGCCTGACCGCGTGGTCATTCCATCTCAGTTCTCTTGTTCATGAAGTTAGGACTTTGGTACTGTTCAAAATTGAATCTGGAATAATACTTGGATAAAGAGGTGACTTAAGAGAAGTTCCATGTAAGGTTTTATAGCATAGTATTTTATATAATTATATTATAATTTTGTGATATTGAAAAAATGGTAAGTGCCAGCATTTATACTGCAATCAAACATGGCACTGGGTTGCAGGGGGATAATTTTGTCATCCCGTTGTAACTGTGTGAACTTTTTATTGACAAACAGGCTTTGAAGGCTAAGAGTGGTTCAAACGGAACTCCTCCCATCTTAGCCAGGGTAGCACAGGCTAGGTGGCTTAAACAACAGACATCCATTTGTCGCAGTGGAGGCTGGCAAGTCAAAGATCAAGGGGTAGGGGGATTTGATCATTGGTGAGGGCACTCCTCCTGGCTGGCGGATGGCCCCTTCTCACTGTCTCCGCGCATGGTGGAGAACTCTCTCTCTCTCTCTCTCTCTCTCTCTCTCTCTCCTTGTTTTATAAGAGCACGAATCCCATCATTAGGGCCCCTGCTTTCATGACCTAATTGTCTCCCAAAGACCCCACCTCCAAATGCCATCACACTGAAGGTTAGGGCTTCAATACCTAAATTTGGAGGGCAGGTACAATTCAGCCCATAGCACATCCTGTGCAAGGTGACCTCAGCAGGGCCCTGGAGAGCATGTCCTGCCCAAGACAGGGAACTGGTCACAGCAGGACACCCAACAGAGGCAAGCTCTGGTTCACTCTGAGCCATCGGTCTCCCCATCACCTTGGTATTTTCTGAAAGGAGGCATCACTAGAGGTCTTTAGTCAGGGTACCCTGAAAAAACTCCCTTTCTACCTAAGGTTAGGTAGGGCCTCCTTCAAAGCCCCCAGACTTATCCACTGAATTCCTAAGTCCCCACTCTAGGGGAGAGACAGCTGGTGACCATATTCTTTCACTGGCTACCCTCACCAGATCTTTTCCAGAGGCCAACCTGATTTTTCAGTCAAGAACTTGGGAAAGTGACAGTGGTCATGTCACAGAGGCGAGAGGTAAAGTATAATGCTTTGCTTTATCAGATCAGCTCCAATGCAACCAAAATTTTTATTCCACACAGGCAATCTGGTACCGAGATACTTCCGGTTCAAAGGTGGTAATAATCAAAATTCTCCCCCAATTTCCACATGGAACAACTAAGGAAGTGTGGCCATGTTTTCATTAGATTGAGAAACCATGTCCCATCCTCCTTTCTGAAACTTTCAGGACGTTGTTGTAAATCCCATTCAGACTCCAAGCCAAGAGAAAAGCCTTTCTTCTTCATCCCGGACAGCGCTACTTGGTAGAACTTTCCTCTCTTTTGAATGGAAATCTGTCTCTTTATAAAATCCACCCATTTGTACATTTCTACCATCTGAGGCTACATAGAACATATCTGCTCTTTCCAACACAGCAGCCCTTGAAAGAGAGCTTCGTCCCCCCTGCAAGTCTTCTCTTCCCAAGAGACGATGCCCTTCCAGGCCCTCTGGGCCTCCAGAGACTGGCCCCTAAGTCCCCACCAGCCTCTCTCCTCTAGACCCTCTCCTGTCACCTAAAAGTTCTCATTCAGCAAAGAAGTTGTAATAGCATAGCCCAGCTTTCCTGCAGGGCTGAAACACTTTCCAAAAATTCTGGAAATTCGCTATGGTTGTGGCTGCTAAGCCCACAAAGCCCAGATCCCAATCTCTCCCTGAACAGCCCCAAAACATGTTCAAATCATCCTCCAGCTGCACATCATTCCTGGGATGAATCATGAGTTTCCCTCCGCGTTGCTGTTGGCTGCCCTTCAGGTCTACGGTTGGGGGGCAGACACCACTCCCGAGGATGCCCTTTCCCTGAGTGTGGAAACCTGAGAGCAAAGGCAGCGTGAGCATCCTGTCACAAGGTCTAGGTGACTCTTTCCACTTCACGGAAAGTGAGACCAGACCAGGGAGGTCCGAAACAGCTGCCTCGGGATTTCTAGCAGAGGGTCATCTGCAAGGGTTTAACCTCCAGATTCCTGCCCTGGAGTTAACCTGAGGGCCCCGCCCTCAGCACTCCCTGTCAGCTGTGTCTGGCCAGCAGCCTCGCTCTGACCCATCCCCCACCCGCCACACCCACATTTTCACTGTGTGCGTGTCCTCTGGATTGGCACAGCACTTGCTGTGCCAACATACAGTCCCTACCTCAGTTGCCATTGCCGGGCTCCCTCTGTGTGTCCCTGCCTCATCCCTTAGACTGGGTGTTCCTTACAGGAAGCCCCTGGGTCTTATTTCGCTGTGTCTTCAATCTTAGCACGGGACCTGGCACAAAACGGGCAAGACAAGTAAGACAAGTGCGGATGAAATAAACTGATCAGTTGACTTCCTTTGTCAAGCCTTATATATACCCTTCCATAGAGAAAGGCGGACATTGAGCATCCCTCCCTTTGGCTGGGAGCCAGCAGAGACCGCCGCGGTCTCTGTGCCTTCATGATCTCTGTCATGGCGGGATGGCCTACGGTGGTGAACGGGGCTGCTCAAGGCGTGGGGCCGTCTATCTGACCCCTTCCCACGGCCGTGCTCTGCTCCTCTCTGCCTAGAGTGTGTGCTCCAAACTCCAGCCCATCGCCACCAGCCTGTCCTGCAAACAGAAACTGGGGAGAAGAGCCCAAGTAAACTGGGGAAAACCCATCCCGCCCCCAGTATTAGCAAAATGGCAGCAGGCTGACCATGACCCTGATTCAGCTCAGCAGCAAGATCTCTCACGACCATTTTCGTCACACTTCAGGACAAGGGGCCCAGCCTGCTCTGTGCAAACCACAGTACAGAGCTCCCGGGGGGCCCAGTGCAGTGCACAGTGTCACACAACGGTTGGGGGAAAGTCAGTAGCCACTAGGAGAAGAAACCAGGCCTCTGCTCCTGGACTCAGAGAGGTCCGAAGCTCCCAGAGCCCCTGCCAACGACTCACCGCAAATGAAACAGGCAACGCTGCTAACAGTAGTGCCTGTTCGGAAAGCTTTCTCCCTCACGGTTTCCACGGTGAGAAGGCCAGTGTCGAGGCTCCCCGCTATGGGAATAGGGCGGAGGCCTCGCTCTCCAGTTCCTCTCTGCTCACACTTCCTTCGTAGCTCCTTCCACATCCTTAAAGGCCAAGGCCGGGACAGAGAAGGGTGCTCTTACCTGCTAAGATGAAGATGCCCACGAGAATCAGGAAGACCAGCAGGTAGAGACCGAGAACAGCGTGCTTCAGGGCTGACAGGGAGCCCAGCTGGGTGCAGCAGCCGCCCGCCCGTCGTCTCTGGCATGGACCTGAACAACAAGGTGAGAAGAGGAAAAGGAGAAAGACGCTTGAAAACCTCACAGGCTTTCTCTGTCTTCGGTCTCCCCGCTCCCCGCAGCACACAGGTGCTCACACGGAGCAAGCCGCTCACACATCTGTAAGGCAGCTGTCATGGTGCGGAGCTTTTCAGAACCACGACAAGCTTTTCATCTTCTAGCTCGCCTCCCATCCTCTGCACTCTTTTTAAAAAATTAAAAAAATTTTTTTTATTACAGTTTACATTCAGTATTATTTTGTATTCGTTTTGGGTGCGCAGCATAGTGGTTAGACAATCGTGCACTTCACAAGGCGTTCCTTCTGGTGCCTGTTGGTCACCGTACAGAGTTATTACAATATCATGGACTACATGCCCTGTGCTATACTTTACATCCCTGTGACTATTTGTAACTACTAATTTGTACTTCTTCATCGCTTCCTCGTTTTCACCCAGTCCTTCAAGCCCTCTCTGGCATCTATCGGTCTGCTCTCTGTATCTATGAGTCTGTTTCAATTTGGTTTGCTCTTTATATTCCACATATAAGTGAAATCAGATGGCCACCCTTCGTGCCCTTGAACAAGTCAGACAGACATGTTTACTGCTCACGTGTCCCCGCAAACCCACCCCCCTGGAGTTAGTCCAAGCAGCAGAGAAAGCACAGATAGCTCGGGATATGTGTTCTTTATGAAAACATCGTCGTCCCATGTGATTTGGAGAATATGGAGAGAATTTAAAACAGGGGCTGCAAACCCCAGGACGGGATGGAAATGAGCCAAGTGGGCCAGGCGGACCTGGGGGGCCGGCAGCTCCTGCCCTGTCTGGGAGAGGTGGCGGTGTGGAAATGAGGGTCGGGTGTTGCCAGATCCAAAATTTGTAAGACAAGCCAGAAGGGATTTTGAGAAATCTCCCTGTTTTTAAGTATTAACAACTAATTGAAAACAACAACAAACAAGACAAAAAGCAAAAACCGCTAGGGAGTATAAGCCAAACACGTTTGCGTGCTGGATCTGACCACCGGTTTGCAACCTTGGGTTTAGATTTACAGGAAAACATAGTAACTTCATTCGGTGAAACTACACGAGGCTCACCAGCTTCTGGCCCAGCTGGAACGGCAAAACATCAGCGCCCTACGGGATCTTATGAATAGTCCGGTCCAACCCCTTAAATACAGGTGTCAAATGTTAGTCGCAAACTGTAGGTGAGAGCCAGGCACTCTGGCTGGTGGTTGTTTTCAGCTGGCATCCTCCTTTGAGTCACCCTTCCCTGTTGGCTGTGCAGAGGCTGGGAAGCTCACCGACCTTCGCGTACTACGTCAGATGACAGTGGAAAGGGAGGGGTGCTCACCCAACCTGATCCCCAGCGCGGCCACTGAGAAGCATTGGCGGGCGTTTTTCAAAATATGCACGCCCCTGTTATGCTTATCCTCACAGTTAGCAACTGGGGTGCGTTGCACCCGGAGGACGGTGTGGGAGCAGAGAAAGGCTGACAACACGATGTCGAAATAACTGATATTCTGAAAATGTTTTTAAAGATGGTGCGGTGTTTACAATTCCTTGGTAACTCTGGCTGTGCAAGGACAGTGCTTGGGGGGCTGCCTATTTCTTCTCACGTATCACTAGCACCTCTGTGCACTTCAGGAGGTTTGGTGACCATGAGGGAAACGGTGGTGACCCTGTTGAGGCCCTGGCTCCCCAGAGGCATTGTTAGGGGAGAAAGATTTTCTCATTCATTGACCCACCTTATTGAAAATACTGCTGTTAAAGCAGCTAAGGAGAAAACTATCATAGAATATTTTCCTAAAACATTGGGTACACTCTGGAGCACGTTGTCAAGAAATACAAATTCTCGTCAGCCCTTAAAGAGCCGCAATTTTTGGAGAGTTAGCCCGATTTTCCACTAAGACTCATCCAAGGTACATCTTTCTAACTCACCCTAAATCTCCTTTGCCAGAATTTTTCACCCTTTGCCACACACTAGGATCGATAGCTTGTTTTGCTCCTAAATATGTAGGTTTCTTGTATCGTTTCATCTTTTTCTTTTTTCTTGTGAGAGTTACGGGCTCTCTGGCTGTGACGTATTAAAGTCTGTGTCCTTCGAGGGTCAGAGTGGTGGACATAGCATCCAGGGTTGTACAAACAGGAGTTATCAGGGTCACGGTCGTGGTGGTTGCTCGAACCCTCCTGCTCTGAGCCCGGCTTCCCCTTTAGCTGATGGGTGAGAACCATGGCCGACCAACCGCTGGGATGTGCCAGAAGGCGCCCATGCCGAAACACTCTCGCTCAGAGCTTTATCCCAGCCAGTCCTGGGCTTGGGAAGCTCCACTTGGGCGTCTTTCATATAGTTAAAGAATCATTGGCTTTCCTTAACCCCCTTCTTATTTCCTTTGGAGGTTTAATGAAGTTAAACTATATTCTGTTAACTGTTTCAATTCCAGTGGCATCTTATGTTATTGGTTCATTATAACCAGAAATCCTTCTCTCTCTCGCAAAAAAAGAAAACTTGATATATTTTTTTGCGTGCAACATTTTTATTGAGGCACAAGGCACATAATTTGCCTGAACTTAAGGCAATCAGTTTAGTAAGCTGAATGTTAATACAGTTAGAGGTTAAATGCAAACAGTATACATTCACAGCCTGACTACATCACAGTTTATGAAGTGCCAGATTAGTGCTAATAACAATTAGTGCTAATTGTTATTCAGGATGAAATTTTTCACTTGTGGCAGAAAACAGCTAAGTCCCTCTTCATTCCTCTAGGAATGAATAAATTTTCATAAACCAATCAGCTGCAAAGGTAAGGACTATATCTTTTTCTTTAATCCCGCTCATTAGAATATCAACCTTTTATTTAAAGTCTGTACTGACTTTCCCCTTGGCTGGCATGGCTCAGTTGGTTGAAGTGTCATCCCATAAACTGAAAGGTCGTGGGTTTGATTCCCAGTCAGGGCACATGCCTGGGTTGCATGTTCAATCCCAGTCAGGGTGCCTCTAATAGACAACTGATCGAAGTTGCTCTCTCACATCAATGTTTCTCTCCCTCTCTCTATCTCCTTCTCTCTCTCTCCCTCTCTTGAAAATTAATAAGCATGTCCTCCACAGAGGATAAAAAGATATAGTCTATACTGACTTTCAATCTTGGCAGAACAGGAAGAGGAAAATCACACAGCCAAAATACTGCTAACTTGAATCTTGCAGTTGTCCTCTGCATGTGTGTTGCTAGCTCCCTGTAAGAGGCAACCGCAATGACACCACTCTATTTTTTTCCCATCAGAAAGGAGTGCCTCCCTTCCCCTCTACCTGAGGCTTCGAATTAATAGAAAGAGCCCTCTGGTGAGAGGTCCCTCTATCAACTAACACACACAACACAGACTTTTCTCTGAGAGAGGTTAGTTCTTTCAGTGAGACTCGATTACTTTGTACGTGCAACAAAACCTATTTTAAATAGAACATAATAAGGGTTTCAAATAGAGATTTTCCACAGATTGTTAGACAAGCAGAACGTGAATGGTTCTGGCAAGATGGTTAGAGAATATGACTGTCGGGGAAAGAAGACAATTTAGGGGAAAGACAAGTTATTAAGTCTGCTTGAAACACATTTATTGACTTTTTAATTTAACATGGCAGCAAGCAGGTTAGCTGGGTAAACCATGCAAATTATTTAAACTGAGTGGAAGATTGAAAACTCTCCAAAATGATACAATCAGTAACACCAGGGCATAGGTATGCTCACTTACTAGTTTTTAAAAAAAGTAAAAGAAATGAGCTCTCATGTCAGGAAGAAAACATGGAGGAACCTTAAGTGCATATTACTAAGTAAAAGAAGTCAGTCTGAAAAGGCTACATAGTGTTTGAGCCCAACTACGTGACCCTCTGGAAAAGGCAAAAATACGAAGACAATAATAAGATAGTGGTTGCCAGGGGTCGGCGGGGGAGGGATAAACGGGATAAACAGGCGGAGCGCAGAGGACTTTCTGTGCAGTGCGGCTCTTCTCTACGATACGCTAATAATGCACACATGTCATTGTACGTGTGTCCAAACCCATGGAATGTACAACACCACGAGTGAGTCCTTATGTAAATTATGGACTTTAGACGATAATGACACGTCAATGTAAGTTCATAAATTTTAACAAGTATACCACTGTGTTGCAAGATGCTGACGGAGCGGGGGTTGTGCATGGGGTTGCATAGAGTATATGGGAACTTTCTGCACTTTCTGCTAATTTTGATGTAAACCTAAAACTGCTTTAAAAATAAAGTGTATTTTTTTTAAAGTAGAGGTTTTAACCCACGAATTGTTTGGGTAACACCCTAACAAGCGTTTACTGAGCACCCACCATAGAGCGCCTTACTGTGGAAGGCGACCTTCAGGGTGGCCCTAGGAGATCCCTGACCCCCGTGTGGTCTCCTTCTGCACTGCACCAGGAGTGGTTTGTGTGACTAAATGACTATGGCAGAAATGATGGTGTGCCACTTCTGAGATTAGACAAAAGACACTGCGTGTTCCTCTTTGCTCACTCTTTCTCTTTCTTGGCACAATTACTTGGAGGAAAGTCAGCTGCTGTGTCAAGGAACAACACCCTATGCGGAGGCTACATGATAAGGAGCTGAGGCCTTCAGCCAACAGCCGTGGGAGTGCGCCTGCGAGCAGATGCTCCAGCCGAATGAAGCTTCCAGATGACTACACCCTGGATGAGATCTTGACAGCAGTCTCATGAGAGGTGCTGAGCCAGAATCACCTAGCGAAGCCGCCCAGAGTCCTGCCGGACTGTATTATACAGAAATATATTTCTGAGCAAAATTTTGATGTGAGAAAATAAACAAAATCTTGGCTTTCCTTGCACACACATGGCTCCCTCGGAAACTGGGTGGGACTAAATTTTTGGTGTTTTAAGCTGCTTAGTTTTGGGGTGATTTGTTACATGGCAATTGATGACTAGTACGCTTATGTCGAACAATGGGAAATACAAAGGTAACCACATGCAGGAGAGACTTTATCAGCGCTGTTCACTTGCAACTTCCCAGTGCCTAGACCAGTGTCTGGCCCATAGTAGGTGTTCAGAAACTATTTGTTGAACACAAAATTAAAATATGGCCACTGCCCTTTAGATACTCACATCTGAGGGGGAGAAAACATGGGAACAGATAACTATTACACAGGTGTGAATGACACATGTGTTTAAGAAAGACATGGCGCAAGAAGAATGTTCCATTGTGGAGGTAGTGATTCATTGTGCGTTGGGAGGTGGTCCCAGAGCCTTCATCGCTCAGCAGGGCTTTGAAGACTAGGCCTTCCTAGATAGGCTGAAATCCATTGTCTTTCCTCTTTAGCTTTATCATCTGATTGACAGCTATATACGGAAAACTGTGACTTTAAGAGAAAACTTCCTTCCTGTGAGAACAGTTCCAGAGAAAACACCAAACGAAGCTGTTAGTTGTTAAACACAGTTGTTTGTAGACATGGTCATACAAGGCCAGATCAAGGGAGAAAATGGCACAAAAAGATAAAACAAAAACAAAAACAGAAACAAAGCTCTTCCAAGATGGGGGAGAATCAAGGGAAAAGGTTTTTCCCTCTTGCAGAGGCCTCCAGAAATGAGGGTGGCATCTCAGGAGATCAGAAAGCCAAGAGAAGGGGGCTCGAGAGGCCTGGAAAGGGCAAAGCCAGTGGCTCCAAGAAAGGAAATGGAAAGTTAAAAAAAAAAAGGCAAAGCGACATCTAGAACAAGTCCCCAGCGCCAGGCTGGGAAGATGTTGTTTATCTCAGCGTGGCGTGCATGCTTCCTGCCGGGCTGAATGCTGTCAGATGCATGGTGTTCCCACCTCTGGGCATCCCGTCTGCATCTGGCCTGTGCAATTTTACCATAGCTGTGTATCCTTAGGCTGTTATTTTTTTTTTGTCATGCCACATTTTTAAAACTTGAATTTATTTGAGAAGGAAATTTGATAGCATCATCGCAAGCGGAAACTTAGCATCTCCCTATTACGCACTAAAATAAACACCTAACCATTAAAATAACACATTTACACCCATCCATCACCTCACGTCCTCTTGAGCTCCACTGTAATGCATGCATTCGCATTTGAGAGGCACGACTGTAGTAAAAGTAATTCAATCTCAGCTCAATGACAAGCTGCGAGACCCAAAATTGGGGTATCCCAAGGAGATTTTATTTATAGAGAAGCAAAACCAAACTTTTTAAATGTTCAGGATTTAGAATATGCTAAATGGTAGAACATTAAGGATTAAGTGCCACTGAAAGAATGTCAGAACCTTGTGCACACCCCTCCAGCAGTAACTTCATTATTCACAGCCGTCTATTTACATCTCCGTGGGCCCCACGTGTCTAAAAGGTCCTCTGGGGCTGGATGTATCTCATTGATCTCTCACCCCCTCAACCAGCACACAGAAGAACTGTTTGCAAGAAGAAAGACAAGTGAAAGACATTTATTTTTGCTGCAAAGATCATCCCCTACATTTGTCTTATACGAATAGTTGACACAGTTTTGTTGGCTGTGAAAATATTTTTTTGAGCAAAATTTTGGTCTGAAGAAAAATAGACAAAATCTTGGCTTTGCTTGCCCACTCATGACTTCAGATTGCCAATCCATATGCCCAAACAGGTAAACCATGGGGGCAGTTCCTTGGAACGGAAATGACACTTTCATTCCAGCCAAGTAGCAGAATCACATGCAGAGCTGCTTAGCCATCCGGAGGCCTGGGCCCCACCCCTGGACAGTTTGATTCAATGATGAAGTCCCACATCTATGGCACAGAGGTACACAGTTCTGGAGTCAGGCATTTGTCATATCAAAAGACAATGTGAAGGCACATTTTTGGAAAAGTCAATGAAAAGGCTTGCTATTACCAGGGCTTGTTTTTGTTTTGTTTTTTTTTAAATTTTGATCTCTTTTGAGTAGAACACATTCAAAATGGGGTTGTCTCAAACTATTTTATTATTCCAGAAGGATAACATTGCAAAGAGTTCCTTTTAATCATGGGAATAAGAGTACCGCCCTGAAGATTTTCGGTTAAAATATTGTCCGCAGGGGGTGGGGAGTGGCTTGGGAGCAAGGATTAAAGATCAGAAAAGGAAAGTTTGTCTGAAAACCACGCAGCTCCAGGCAGTTGAGCTGAGGATGAGTCCGGAGATGCCCCCCGCCCCCCACCCCCACCAGTGTCAGTGCCACACCCAGGTGGGAGCCTCTGAAACTCTGGGCCCCGGTTTCCCTAACACTCCCCTGGGGCAGGGGCTCTGCGGAGGTACATTCAGATCACATACGGGCTGTGGCCATGAGAAGGCACCGTGAGTGAGCCCCTTCATCAGCTTCACCCTCCTTGACAAACTAATTTTTCAATTTCTTAACATTTTAGAACATTGGGGGAATTGTCTGTTGGAATTTCTTTTCCTCTCATTAAAAAATTACTCACAAACCAAATCTGATAGCAGTGGGTACTTCGATGCTTATTTCCAAAGAACCTGAGTCTATGAACAACATAAAAAACAGGATGGAATGGTTCAATTGTCGCCTAATTGAGTTTTACCAAGGACAAACAGTCCTTTTCTTTTTCTTCTCTTTGATCCCAGAGCTGGTAAACAGCAGGTGGCGATAAGGTTTTATTTCTGGAAGGGACCACAGAGCTCATCTCATCCAAGGATCTTTTCAAACCCTGAAGGCTGACTTCATTCTCCTCACTCTGGTTCCTCACCACGCACTTTGTCCATTGTAACAGGCAGCCCCGAATAACCTCTGTCTTTGAAGCTCCCATCCCTTTCTGGCTTTAAGGCGGACCTCTGTTTACTTTCCCTCAATAACTGGAAGAGAAGGGTGTGTGGCAGGGACACCGCAGAGGACAGCCACCCACCCGCCTGCAGTTCCATCTGACCTGAGCGTGGGAGGGTCCTGACCCACCCACTGGGGTGGAGTGAACACCAGTCATGTCTGCCTTGTTGGGCCACAGGCCCGAGTCTTCCAGGCAGATGCCCAGTGAGGACGCCAGAGGAGACAACAGTCTTATGCAAGGTTGGACGAGCCTGAGCCTTGCACATCCGGACCTAAGAAAGGGATGGGGGGAGAAGTGGGGTGGCCAAAGCTCACTCATTTGAGATGCTATGATGTCCTAGAACAGTTTCTCCTAGTACTTCTAGAGATGTCTTGTACTTTTGTGACTTCCCTGCAATGTTTGTTATTTTTATCAACCCCTATGGATTTCCCAAGTTACTCCGCATAAAAATTCTTGACAACAATCAAGGGTTTGTGTGCTTGTTTCCTGCGGGAGGAGAGCAGCAGGAGGAAGGGACTCTGGGTGGTACGCAGATTATGCTGCAGCTGGGCTGAGGGGTGGAGAGGAGGCCAGGTGGCGGGGAGAAGAGGGCAGTCACAGTGAGCTGGCCCCTCTCCTCCCCCTTGAGAGGAAGAGGGGAGCCCGGGAGTCCCCAGGAAGAAGAAATAGATCATGGGGTTGTTGGAAGATGCCTGCACTTGCCCGACACGGGTGGTGCATGAATTGGAAGAAATGCCGCCTCGGTGCAGAGAGACTCGAACAACAGCAGGTTAAGGGCCCTGCCAAAATTCAGGCCGAAAGACCCTCCTCTTACAGGGTGGCCCTGGATCCCCCTGAAAAAGAGTCCCCGTTTCTCTTCGGGCGCCTTGTCAGAGGAAATAAATCATCTAACGATGTGTTTGCAATGTGGCAGTTGGGGCTCAGCTACTTCCATTTTTAAATCCAACTCTTTCCAAGCCGCTAGTGCCACCTCCCTGCCAACTCCCTGTCCCCTTGGGTTCATGAGCTGGTCTAGCCTCAGGGCAGGGACGGATATGTGTAACGCCCCCTCCCTCACTCCTCCAACTCCTACCACCCACTGAGTTGGAAGGGACGTTTGGGTATCCGGTTTTGAAGACGGAAAGTCTAAGGTCCCCTGCCACCTGTATGGGAGTGTGCTGGGAACCAGCAGGAAACGTCCCTGAAGCCTGGAAAGCAGAGCAGGCTGAGCCACAGAAGAGATTTTAGTGAATCTGGGAAAAAATAATGGATCTCTATCACCTGGTAAGGCCTGGAACCAACCATTCTCATGTATGGATCTTTGTCGGGAAAAAAAGGGGCCATGATAACACGAATAGAACCGAACCCATACATCAACGAGAATACAGATGTGTTGAGGGTCAGCTCCCGGAGGGCAGGGTCTGTGACTCATTTCTGGATCCCACAGGTCCTTGCATATAAGCAGGTGCTCAATTAGCATCTGTTGGCTGTTTGTAGGTAAATGAGACTAATAACTAAACACAGATTTACTGGACACTCCAAGGCATCGTTTAGGCTTTTGTAATAACCACTGTATCTGGCTTCTTCTGTAAGATGCTTCAACACCTCAGGGCCTTGCTAACCCTGGGGGGACCGCCCCGCCCAGGCTAGCCTGACAATAAAGGACTCTTCCTACAAGCAAGCCTTTCACATGCAGAACAACCAATCCAGGGCCCTCGCCCCACCACCTCCTTCATCAGTTCTGCCCCTGGGGCCTCAATCTACCTGCCCTAGGGCCACCAGGCACCAGACAACTAGGAACGGCACTGAAATGACCCAGATGAGCCAATCCCAAGCCTGTTTATCTTGCCTCACCTGTTCCTTCCCAAGGAAGCCATAGTGAAAACTCTTGCCTATGGTTTCCCCTCACTCTCTCTGCCTCCGTGAGTAACCAACCATCTTTTCAGGGGCAGCTACTCCTGATCTGTTGGTCTCACGAGATCTAAGAAATAAAAACTTTAAAAAACAGCTTTGAATCCCCAACAGTGCGACACAATAGAATAATAGCTGCCACTTCCTGGGCACCCTTTCCGGCCGAGAACTCAGATGCATTCATTCTAAGAACAACCGCCGCCATGTATATGGTGCTGTTCCTCCTGTTTGCAGATGGTGAAGCTGGGCCTCAGAGAGGTGAGGGGCTTTGCCCAAAGCAAGTGGCAGAGCTGGCCGGTTCAGCCTTGCAGGAGGGAGGAGACGTGAGGTTGGGAGAAGGCGTATTGGTGTGATCATGGGAACGTCAGGGGAAGAAATGTCACAGGACCGCTCTTTCAATCATCCGGCAACCATTTCTTGAGCACGATGTCGTGGTTATATGAGCTGACTCCCGGGCTCCATCCACCCCTTCTGCCCTTCGGTGCAGCTGAGAAAGGGGCAACTCCCTCCCACTCGGGCACCCAGTCCCAAGACCAGCTGCTTCAGGCACACCCATGAGAGAACCCAAGGCTCTTTGCTTTAGCTCTGCTTTATCCCAAGACAGGAATGCAGCCAGGTAGCATGGGGTAGGAAGTATCCTCCTCCTAACCACAGTTTACCGTTGGTTCCAGGTGCTGTTCCATTTCTGGGTTTCCTTTGGTGATGGAATTTTGCCAAAAAAAGGTTCATTATCTTCTAGAATCTAGGCCCTAACTAAGACTTGAGAATGTTGAAACCATCCAGGAATAGAGTAGTGAGAACAACCATTTTCATATTTCTGATCACAAAAGAGAACTGCCTTACTAGGAGGCACTCACGGAAGGTGGGGGAAGTGCACGCCAGCAAGCCAAGGGTCCCTGAGGCTGCCCCCCAGGCATCCAGGAAGCAGGCAGGCTCTTCTCAGCTCCACCCACGGGCAAGGCAATCCTTTCTTACCTTTAGTCTATAAACACCCTTCAGAGGTCCCCGATATGAACCTATATGCTTAAGGCAAATCCCCTGGACACCCCAGAAATGCTTAGAATATTCATGACATTGCATTTTCATTTTAATAGAAGTCGGGTTAGGGAATCATCACCACTCTGGAAGGACGGAATGAATCCCTGCAGCTGGAAGAGTAGACCGAGGTCCTAACAGCCCCAGAGAACAAAGATGCTGAGCTAAACCTCCCCAGGGAGAGGACGATGTCAAGCTCATTTTTACTCGACAGACTGCAAAATCACTTTCAAACAGAGACACCTTTAAGAGTGAATTGAGCTCAGCAAGCGACATGCAGGAGAACAGGCATAAACTAAGGTGGTTCTTGCACACTGGGAGGTGTGGCTTCCCCTGGGGAAGCTTGTCCTCAGTTTCCCCTTGTCCTCATTAGCCTTCAATCTGACCCTCTTTATCTCATTGCTGCCAGCTGTCCCCTTCAGGTTCCCAGTATGTCCTATCTTTTAGTCCCTCCTCCATCAGTTAGAGTCCCTGTGCTCCCCAAGGAGACTGTGGGTGATGGTGATGATGATACAGAAGCTCGAGCCCTCAGCAAGGTGTCAGGAGAGGAGGCAGGTGGTCAGCCCCATCCCTGCACCCTCCGCTCTTAGCATGACATTAAAAAAAGTATTTATTTTTTATTTTATTGAAGTATGCTTGATATACAACATTATATTAATTACAGATGAACAACATAGTAACTTTGCATTTATATGCCTTATAAAGTGATCACCACAATAAGTCTAGTAACCATCTTAACAGGACTTTCTAAGACGGGCCTTCTTCTGCCTACTGTGAACGCCGTGGGTTATTCTGGGCTCCAAATGCAAAATACACACTGGATTTTGAAGGCTCAGCATGAGAAAAAAATATATAAATACTGTAGTGATTACCGATCAAAAAGATAATATTTTGGATATATCAGGTTAAATAAAATGTATTGCTGCCTTTAAATTAGTTTCATCTGTGCCAGCTCACTCTTCTACATGGCTACTAGAATATTTAGCATTGCTTATGGGGCTCACGTTGCATTTCTATTGGCTTTACCAATAATCGGGACCCTTTTGTAATCCCAATTCCACAGTCCCATGTCACAGCCAACCTGTCCTGCGGCACTGCCTCCTCTCTGGTGCTGCCCGACCTCACTAGCACCTGCAAACCACGGGCCCCACCGCCTTCCCACCATCTCCCCCCCTCACAGCCTTCCTTCCCCTCTTATCTGACCTACACCCTGTAATCTATGTTATTCATTCTCTACACCCACTCTTCACTGCCTTGTCCCTGTCTGGCTCCCTTGGCTACCCTCCAACCTTGGTCAGGTTTCACTCTGCCACTCTGCTCTCCCATCACAGAGCTGAGCACACCATGACTGGTCTGACTTTAAGCTCGTGATCACTAAACCCAAGCGAGCCCGGTAGGCTGTCCGGCGGGCTTGCTACCTGTTCCTACTCCATCACACACGCATCTCTGAGCTTCTTGCTCCACGCCTGCTCCTCCTGCTCCGCTCTCAGTTCAAGCCCTGAGGAAACAGCTTCCTTAAGTTCCCACCGCAGTGTACCCATTGGCCCGCATCTGGGACCTCACAGTTTGCCTTCCCTTTGATCACTGTGCTCGAACTGTTTGTGCTCTTGGCCGAGCCAACACCCCCAACTGCACACCAGATTCCTTCTTCTCCTACTTACTCGGGGACATAACTCCAGCAATTCTGCTTAGCCAGTGCTTCCCTCTGCATCGTATCACTCCATCAGTGTGGTGGCCATACTGCTATTTCTTCCACCTTAAAAAACTTTTAAAAAATCTCTTGACCTTTCTTCTCCCTCCATGCTTATCTTCTTATACAGAATTTCTCAAAAGAATTGCAGGTATCTACTGCATCCGATTCTTCTTCTCACGTTCTCTCTTGCACTCCAGTCAGTCTCCTCCCACCCAACTTCACTAAAACTGCTCTTGCTGGGTGTTATGGGCTCTACTGTGTTCCCCCCAAATTCCTACATTGAAGCCCTAACCCCCATCACCTCAGAATGTGACTGTGTTTGGAGATGGGGCCCTTAAAGAGGTGATGAAGTTAAAATGAGTGGGCTCTGATCTAATCTGACTGGTGTCCTTTCATAGAAGAGGCAATTTGGACACAAAGAGAGATACCAGGGGTACATTCGCACAGAGGAAAGACCATGTGAGGACGCGGCGAGGAGGCAGCTGTCTGCAAGCCAGGAAGAGGGGCCTCAGAGAAACCATCCCTGATGGCACACTGATGTTGGACGTCCAGCCTTCGGAACAATGAGAAAATAAATATCTGTTGTCATAGCCACACTGTCTGTGTGGTATTTTGTTACACAGCCTGAGCTGACTAATACACCAGGTCACCGCTGACCTCCAATGGCTCAGTCCAATGACCAACGCTCACTGCTCTTCCAAACTGACCTTTTAGCAGCGTTGGCCCGGTAGGTCACCCCTTCCTCCTCAATACACTTCCCAAGCTCCACACTCTTGCTTTTTCCTTTGCTGGTGGCTCCTTCTCGGTCTCCTTTGCTGCTCCTCGTTATCTCCTAACCTCTGACGCCTCGCAGCATGGCGTGAGTATGGCCCTTTCCTAGACCTCTTCTCATGTTCACACACCCCACCAACCTGTCGGTTCTAATCTGCAAGCGGTCAGCCAGAGCTGGGTCGCCCCTCACCTCCTCCACTTCTTCTGAGGCACCGGCATTTCTCACCCAGATTATCCTACCTAGACTCGACCCCGTATTCCCTCTGCCACTCCACTGACTACTTCCCAACCTCACAGCCAGGTGCCTTAAAACCAGGGTCTGCATTCAAGGCACAGGTGTCCTCTCCTGCTCTCTCGGGTCAGACTTCATCTGCGGTACTGTGGCTTCTCCCCGCCCACTCCGCTGACATGGCTCTGCAGCTCATCGCTGACCTTCCTGCTGGGAAATCTGAAGTCCTGGTGCAGCTAGGGTAAGCGTTCTAAAAGGCAAATCGGACCTTATGCCTTCACCGCTCTGCATCCATTTGCTGGCTTCCCATAGCCCCCAAAGCCCGGATTCCGATGGATGGCACAGGAGACCCCCCGTGATTTGGATTTAGCTTCACACAATTAAGAGTGTGGACTGTTGGGTCAACGAATCTGACTTCGGTTGCTATAGATTGTATGTTTATGTCTCACCAAATTCAGGGGTTGAAACCTGACACCCAGTGGGACGGTATTAAGGGGTGGGGTTTCTACGGGGTGATTAGGTCATGAGGGTGGGGCCCCCATGAATGGGATTAGTCCCTTTATAAAAGGGACCCAAGGGAGCTCCTTCTCCCTTTCCACCATATGAGCACACAGCGAGAAGACAGCTTTCTATGAACTTGGAAACAGGCTCTCACCAGACACCAGATCTTCCAGCACCTTGACCTTGGACTTCCAAGCCTCCAGAACTGTGAGAAATAAATTTCTGTTGTTTATCAGCCATCCAGCCTGTGCTATCCTGTTACAGCAGCCTGAATAGACTAAGACACCAATCATTCCTAACTCTGTGATCTTGGGCAAGTTACCAGCTCTCGGTGCCTCGGTTTCTTCATAAGGCACTTGGGTATAATAACGAGACTCCTCTCACTGGGTGGATGTGAGGATCAAATGAACTCACGCTTGTAAAATGCTTAGAACAGTGCCTGGCCTGGCGGAGCTCAGTAAGTGAGTGTTTATTACCTCCTCCCACTACCATGCTCCCTCAGCCTGAGGGCTCCCTCCCTCGGCTTGGGAAATCTTTCCCTGCCCTTTCTAACAGGCACGCTGCAGCCTGCCGTCGGTACCTTCCTCCGTGTCTATCCCTGCAGGAGGCCTTCCTTCCTCCCCAAGGCCGACTGAAAGCTCCTCCTTCTCCCCTTTAACTGCACTGTGCTTTTTCTTCCACGCGAGCATTAATCAAATACGAGTGCAATGTCTGTTTCCACGTCTGTGCCATCAGGGGACTTCAGGCCCCTGTGGGCAAGAGCCAGGACCTTTTAGTTCTGCGCGCCAGTAGCGCAGGAAAGCCCTGTAGTCTTTAGCTAAATGAAGTCACGGTTCCTTTACTTTGTCTTAAGCTTATATCTCTAAGCCTGGTGAACAAGAATGTGTTCAGTCATTCCACAAGCAAGGGTCTCCGTGTGCAAGACGGTGCCGGTGTTGGGACATGAAGATGAACCCAAGGTGGACAGTGTTTGCCCTCAAGGACTTAGAGTCCAGAGGGGACTCAGATGCACAAGCTGCAGCCTAAGTGTCAATGGACAGCTGACAAGGGCCAGGGAGGCTGAGCCAAAGGCCTGGGAAGGAGAGATGCCAGGGCTTCTGGACTTGAGGGGCATCGGTCAAGCTGCTCATCCTCTGACACCAAGGATCGACACTGGGTAAACCTGGCAATGAAGTAAGAGTGGAGCTCACTGTCCTGCAGACCAAAAACAGAGAGTGCAGGGGAGCTAGACTGCCATGGGCGCACCCCAGCGTGGGACCAGGCAGACCGAAGGGCTGCAGCAATACTCACACTAAGATCGAACATTCGGGAGTGCTCAGTATATACCAGGCACTGCGGGGAGGACTTAACGCAGCGTAACGGGCGTGGCCCTTGCACTAACCCCCTGTCAGGAGCTATGAGTGCCCCATCTTGTAGAGCCGGGGAAGCTGAGGCCAAGAACTGGCTCAGGCTCCACGGTGAGAGAGCGAGCGGCAGAGCCAGAGTCATGGCCCAGCCTGTCCGGCTCCAAAGCCAGGGCTTTCTTACCACTATGCAATGCCACGCCCGCCCTGGAGAGGGCGAGACTGTTCGAGATGTGAAGTTGGACACAGTTACCTGGGGCGAGTGAGGCTGTCTGTGGTCTGCACCAGCCGTGGGGTCCAAACCCTGAATGTCCTTCCCACTGGACCACCTTTAGGTCAGCTTTGCGTTTGGACCAACCTGGAGCCGGTCAGCAGTGGGGCGGGCAGGGAGAGAGAGGGACAGACAGGCCAGAGAGATGGCAACAGAGCAGGGGGCAGGGCCTTGTCTCATGCCTCCCCGTGGCCCGCGCGGCATGTAGCCAGTGCGTAGCACCCACAGGGCGCCTGAAAAGCACCTTTTTTCATTGAAGATGAAAAAATGAAGGAATGAATGAGCAAGGGAATGAAGGGCAGGACCCAGAAGAGCAAGGCCCATGGGTGGGGGGAATGGGTGACACGGTGAAGAAACTCATCAGCCCTCCACTCAGGCTAGCTCCTGAAGCCCCCTTCCCACTTACGGTCCTGGTGTCCAGCTCGCCCACCCCAGAGTGCACCGGCCGTAGACTCCCCTCAGAGCCATCCTCACAGCCCCGTGCCCTGGAGTAATGCCCCATAGGACATGGCATAATGTAGCGATGGGGGCCACAGGAGGCTTGGGTGCAGGAAGGAGGCAGAGGCTCCTTTTACACCAGCAACGTGGGAAGGGACCCTCAGGGTGTCTGGGCTCCTGTCACTGTCCCCTGAACCCTCGCAAGACAACCAGCCTCCGCAACCGAGAAGCACATCTCTCAATGCTTCTGGCAGCAAACCTCATTCAGGATAGTCTCTGGGGGCCAGCGCCCTAATGCGGGTGGGGGAGTGGGCAGCCTCATGCAAGCTGCAGAACCAGCAGCCCTGGGGACCCAGAATATCCCTTAAAGATTCTACTCTTTGGGAAACAGGTCTAAAAGAGCTCGCTCGCTTTCTTTGAGTATCCAGGCTTCACAGGGAAGCCCACTAACTGAAACTCTGCTTTCTTTACTAGAAGGTAAGAGCCAGCCTTAAAATGCCGTGCAGGCCGGGGGTCCCTGAGAAGTGGCATAGTGTCTCCTTCTTGTTCCTCCCCACGCTCCCAAGATTTGCAGGGACTCCCCAAAGGTCAGGGAGGTGAAACGCATGTTCACTGTGGGTCGGCTGGGTGTGAGGTGCTTCACATGGGTATGCCACCTGATTTCCCCACTGCTCCCGTGAAGTGAGTAACATTGTTCCCATTTCGCAGATGGAGATGCTGAGGATGACGGTAGGGAAACAGATGGCTCACTCAAACCGGGAAACTTTACTGGATCTAGTAAAAGGGGGAGGTCTGGGTGTAAGAGGCCCACAAGGTTAGATGGTGTCCTTTAGCTGGAACCACCCCCAGCCCCCAGGGTCAGGAACCCGGGTGGAGAAAGCCAGTGTGGAGAGAGCGGCTTACAAGGAGCTATGGCCTTGGGTGGAAGGACACAGCAGCCTGAGGTGGCTCCACAGAGCAGAAGCTGGGCGAATACTTGCTCCAGCTTCCCCTCCTTCCATCCTCCCATCTCCTTTCAGGGGCGCCCCCCGGTTGGGCCCTCGGTCCCAGCGCGGCAGAGGGCGGGGTGAACGGCGGTGAGTAGGAATGGAAGGGCAAGCAGAAGCCGCGCTGCACGGAGCCGCAGGCCGCACAGCCAGCGTGGTCTAGGGACTGGAGCCCAGACCTAGCAGGCTTCAACGTCCAGGCTCTCGTCACCTCCCCAGGCTGTTCCCCTTCTTGCGGCAGGACGGTCCTTAGGGCTAGAGAGACCCAGGACCCAGCCTGGCCCCCGCCCCTAGGGACCACGCGTTCATCCGCAGTACTTTGCTCTCTGCTCCGGTCTCACAAGGACAGGTCCCCGACAGACCGCCTTGGTGCCGCAGGAGTTAAACATCTCCACTCGTCTCCAACCTGTAGAGGGCGGTGACCCTCCCTGAGGCCCCAGGCAGACCCTCCCAGGAAACGCACGCCTGCCCCTGGGCAGCTGCCCGGCAGCGCTCAGCTCCGCCAGATGAACCAGGGAAGATTTGATTGATGAGAACGTAGATGTGGGGGTTCCCCTAGGAAAATAATTTAATTTTATGGGGAAGGAACGCGGGAATGGGGAGCTGGGGCCCTAAACTCAGCAAGCGGCCGTCCAGGCACAGTCAGGGACATGTGTAACTCATTACCCCGCGAGCCTCCCATTTGCAGCCGGTGGATGACGCCACCAGTGCGGTGGAGGGCCTGAGGCCGCGGGGCGAGCTGACTGCAATATTTTTCTGACACTAACACCTCTCTCTGACCCCCGGAAAGGGTGGAAAGGGCCGTGGAGGAGCCAGGCCCAGCCGGACACCGCCCACGCCCTAGCCCTCCGCCTCCTCGCCTGGCGCCCAGGCCGGAGAGGCCTTCAGCTGTATAGGCAAGAAAAGCGAGGACCGGGGACGGTGAGAGGGGAGGAAGAGAAAGGAGAAGAGGAGAGAGGAAGGGGAGAGGGGCAAGCAGACCCGGCGAGCCCCTGTTTGGGTGTCTGCTCAAAGGGAGGTGTTCAGCGGGCATCGAGGGCAGAGGAGGCTTGGCTTAAAGGACCTTGGAGGTTGAATTCTGCTGTCACCCCTTCCACGTTAGTCCACCTAAACGGGTGGAACCAACGCTTTTGCCAGGCGGAGATGTGGCGGTGAGGAGATGCCTGCCCTCAGGGCCTCCCCGTCAACGGGGGTCTCCAATGAGGACGTGGGCCCTGAGAGGTGCCCCAACCACGGGGCGCAGGAGGGAGAGGTCCCGACGATGACACAGAGTGGGGCGTGGGAGTGAGCCCTGAGGGATGCAGGAGCTGGCAGGGTGGCTTCTCACGGAGGGGACAGAGGAACCAAGTCACTTACCAGTCCTCACCTTCCCTTCTCACCTGGTAAGTGAAAAGAAGGGAAGGAATAAAGGCAGGGTTGGAGGAGAAAAGACCAGAAAAGGAAGGGGAGCAGAGGAGAGGGGGGCGGGGGCAGTCGTCAGAGCACGATCTGTGAAGCTACGCGTTTACCTCCTTGCTGTCTTTAAAGTCTCACCCGCAATAAAAGTCCAGGTCATATCCTGACGTCTGGGCTGTGTTTCTGTAACTTTGTTTCCCTGGATCCCAGTACCCCCGGGGCCAAGAGGAGGTGCCTTCTCTCCTCCCCATCTTCCTTCCTTCGAGGGGAGAAACCTGGAAAGGACTCGGAGCCCCTGCGAGACCCACCAGGCCACGCTGTTTAAATTCACCCAAGGCCCACTGGTGACTTGGGTCTCCACTCCTGCCCCTACCTCTGCCCTCTGTCTTCTGTCCTGTCAGCTTCTACACACCTTCCCACCATCCCCACCCTTTCTTTTCCTCTCCTATTATACTCTCCAGAGATTAGGATCAAGGAAAAGCGAAATCTTGGGGACACAGATCAAACGTGGCTGGAATTTCCCCAAGTCAGAGCTCATCCCTTTCCTCTTAGAAATGACGGGAAGGGAAAAATCAACCAGAAACCCACCAGCTTTTGGGTAGCTGGCTGCCTCTCAGCTGTCTAGTCCTGTGTGGGTCCCCTGCCCCCACCCCTTGTACTTGTCATCCAGGAATGAAGAGCGGGGGAGACCCAGATGATTTGGGAATCTGACTTAGAATGTATTTGTTTCCCTGCCCTTTAGGTTTCAAGCACGCCTGCGTTCATTCATTGGTTCGTTCATTCCTTCAACAACTACGCAGTGAGCACGTACTGTGTGCCAGGCTACGAGAGAGCAGTGCACAAAGCAGAGGTGCTGCCCTTCTGCAATCTGTTCTTCCCATGAGGAACAGACAGTGAGTGATAAACATAATAAGAAAATTACATATATAATTTTAGAAGGATGTAGAATTGTGGGGAAAAGGAAAAAGAGACGCAGGGAAAGGGGTCGGGAGGGCAGGGGGGACAGGAAGGCTACTGGGGAAGGCGAGATTTCAGCGAAGACTGGGAGGAGGTGAGCGAGGGATCTGAGCTGGCCAGGGGAGCGACATGTCCCGACAGAAAGGCCCGCACCCTGAAGGCAATGACCGAATCTGTTTCTAGGTACAGATGTTTAGAACTGGACGGACCTCAGAGCCACCTTCTGCCCCAACTTGGCGGCTGCTGACACTGAGGCCCAGAGATGGGGTGCGCCCTGCTCCGGTCGCACACTCTGCGAGGGTGAGTCAACCTCGGTCCCACACCTTCCGGCCTCTACTGTCCACATTTCATGGGGTGCTGGGTCTCAGGTGACCCCCGAGGATGCTTACTCTGATCGGATCTCCCCACGGCTGGGGGGCCTGGTAAGCACAGTGGCCAGGGTTACTGTTATTTTTCAGGCCCTCTGGTCCCAATAATCTTTTTCTTTTGAAATTTAGGGTTCATAAAAACAGACAGTAAGATAAATTAAGAGGAAAAGGGTATGATGACCCAGTGACATCTCCCACCCCTGGCCTCTCCTCACCCTGGGGACTCCCCACCCTGTCCCTCCTACACTGGCACCCAGGCTGGGCCTGGTGGTCCTTCAGTTACCCCCACTGGGCTGGACCCCAATTCTCTCTTGCTGAACCCCGCTGATGGACCGGTGTGAAGGATACAAAAGCTGACTGGGCCTTTGCTGATGTGCTGGTGGGGACATGCTGAGCCCTGGCCAGGGACCCAGCGCCCCAGGGGCCTTCCTCTCCTCCCAGATGGCGTTACCCTGACAGAAACACTGGCCTGGGTTAGCGCAGCTCAGCCAGGCATACTTTCCCCCACCCACCTCTTCTCTTACAAAATTGTATTCAGTCTTTGAGGCCTTTTCCAGGAAGGCTGCCACCTGCTTGAGCTCAGGAATCACACGTATTTTCGCCTACTTAAATGACGGGTAATCAGTCGTCCCCACCCAGTCCCTTCCATGGGATCGTAAGCCGTTTGAGGGCAAGGAGGGATTAATTTCTCTTTGGAACATCCCCGGCACTTACTCAAAAGCTTGACACATGGCGGGTTCTCGAAATATGTTTGTTGACTGTGACCCAGAGGAAGAGCTGTCATAATGGGGGCAGTTTACTAGGGCAGCGGAGGGAGGTGTATTGGTCACAAACCCAATTTTACCTTGTCTCTCCTCCCTGCTGTGACTGTCCTCAACCCCTGCCTTTCCGGGCCACTCAGCGTCCCTTCGTGCACTTAGCACCTCGTGGGAGAAGAACCAGGGTTGGAGCACGAGGGAGACTCATTTCTCCTTTTGAGTAATTTCACAGCAGAGGCAGCTAGCAGAGTGGAACACGGCGGAACATAGTGCTTGGAAAGCAGGCCTGCATGGTGGTTAGTTTAATGTGTTAACTTGACTGCCGGATGAGATTAACTTTTGAATTGGTGGACTCAGTAAAGCAGACTGCTCTGCCTGGTGTGGGTGGGCCTCGCCCGATCAGTTGAGGATGTGAACAGAAGGAAAAGTGGAAGCATTTGCTTTTTGTTAGGACTTTTCAGCTCATCTTCTCCTGCCTCAAACTGCTCTTTGTACCATTGACTCCTCTGGTTCTCAGGCCTTCTGACTTGGACTGAATTACGCCCCCGGCTCTCTTGAGTCTCCGGGTGCAGACGGCTGATCATGGACTTCTCAGCCTCCGTAATCATGTGAGTCAGTTCCTCACAGGATACTTCTTTATATATGTACGTATACAGCACACCGGCTCTGTTTGTCTGGAGAACCCCGACTGATACAGGTTATATCTCACTGACCATACGTCTTGACAGGTCTCTTCTGTGCGCTTCCTTCTGTTCATCTTTGAAGTGGGGACAGTGCTCTCTGCTCCTACACTCAATGCAAAGAGAAGTGTGTGCCGTCACATGGCATGCATTTATTAAAAGCACCTACTAAGTGTCGAGCTCTGTGCTGAATACACAGGAGGAAGGCGTTGGCAAAGCTTTGGGCTGTTTTTGGAGGAAGCTACATCAGTTATGTCACCAGAGTTTATGGAAACGGGTTGGAGGTTCCTCACTTGAGCGGGTCCTGACTAATGGGTCAGATGCTTCTGTCTGTCCCCAGCCTCGCTCACTCAGAGGGGAAGGGATCTGGGAGACTTAGTGCTGGGGCCCCTCCATGACCGATGAGCTGAATTATCCCTAAGGCTTTTCTCAGCCTCCACTGACCCATCTGTAAAATGGGTACTTGTCTTGCTGATCACCAAGTTTGTTAGGATGTATGAATGAGAAGACACATGGAACAGACCTTTCAAAGCATGAAGTTCAGCACATGCAGCAGTAGGTGGGATGTCAGCAGCACCCTGGGCCAATGCCAAGGTTGGGTGTGGGGCTCAGGGCAGACCTCTCACCCCGAGACTGAGTCAGAGGCACTCACCATCCTCGCACAGATTCAGCTTGGACAGGCTCCTGCCATCGAAGGGCTCCTCGAAGATGGAGCTGGTGTCGCGGTCACTCACGGTATTCAGGTATGTGGCTTTGTTCTCCATCCCGTCCTGCAGCAGCAGCGGAAGAGACAGCAAGAGAAGAAGAGAGGGAGGAAGGAGGCGGGGGGAGACAGAGGATAAACTGTAGGTGGAAACAGAAATGAATGGGCAGAAGAAGGTGTTCACTCTGTGACCCCGACCTGAACACTGGGACCCTGTCCTCATCAACAAGGGACAACTACGGGGTCCTTAGGACTCCAATTCCCCCTCCCCAGTTTCCTCAGTGCTTAGGAAGGCCAAGGCTGTTTGGACCTTTCCGATCGTGGGGTCTATCTTCTTCTTTCGACAGCTCTTGGTGGGGCTGGCGCCCTGAGCTGAGGGGGGCGGGTGGCACCAACAAACATACCGGGTGGGGCCTGGAGAAGCCAACTCTCCTGATTCAATTGGAGCTGTTTCTGAGCCTCTGGGGTCCTGACCATGTCAGAGAGACTTGGGTTTCTACTCTGTGTTGAAAACGAGGGAAACCAGACCCAAAGGCAGGCACGAGACCACCCGCCAGCACGGCTAAGACCAGAGCTGCCCCCAGTCCAGCCGGGCCGGGTTCACTGGGGCCAGCGGAGACTCACTCCCTCAGGAGCCTGAGCAGCAGGTGGCCTCCGTGGGACCCCCAGCTGCTAAGACCTGGACAGCCTTATACCCCAGAAGGGCCCTGGTGCCTGAACAGCCCGTGAGGCTGGGTCACAGGGGCTTGTGGTCCTACCCATGGTGTCCCAGGAACATACCCGCTGACTGGGGAAAGTGCCCTGGTGTTTGAAGTGAACTGGTCCCATTTACACAAGTGTGTACAACACCCCCCCCCCCATTTTGTAATATACACACATCCTGCATATGTGATAGGAAAGGCTGTACGTGGGGCACCCTGCTCGTTCAGTTGTATTCCAAAGTGGCGGGAATCGTGCCCCTTCTCGTTTGCTGGATCTTCTGGGTTTTCTAGGATGCATTCTTTGAATAATGAGAGAATCCCATTTTTCTCTAGCCAAATTACAAAGTATTTATTTACATAAAATACTTGACATTCTTTTCTTGCATATACGGTCAATGATTTTATAAATTACTATCTACTATAGCCATTTGTTTAGCTTGACTTGCATTCTGATGATCTTTGACTATACGGGTATAGAACCCAAAAAGTCCACTTGTAAAAAGTGAATTCTTTGGAAGATAAAAGCCCCTGGGAGGATGGAGGGGTCCCGGGCCCAGTGTGGGGCAAACTCAGTGCGCAGGCCCAGAGTGCCAGCTGGAGGCCGGCCACCTGGAAGAGGCGGCCGGCCTGACAAGTGGCGGGTGGGGGGTCGGTGGGGGGGACGGTGTCTGCTGATTGAAAGGAGCATCCACGCAGTGAATTCCCCTTCAGAGGCAGGTGGGAGGGATGGCATCAGGACCGTTTCAATAAATAGGGATGATGAAGGAGGGGACTGGCCAAATGGCTCTGCCTGGCAGAGCAAACGTAAATCCCCCATTTTTATGACTTAACCTTTGCCTCCAGACACCCCTGACTTCAGGGCTGAGAAGAGGCCATGAATGACCCGTTCCCATACAGCTGCCCTTCTGACAGCCGGAAGGGATGGAGAGCAGGTTCTGCTCTTGTCTTTTCAAGTAACAAGATGCCACATCTCTTGCATATGTGTACATGCTTGCAACACATATGCATGTGCACGCACACGTGTGCGTGCACATGCACGCACATACATGCACGTGCATGCGCACACGCACACACATGCATGCACAATCAGGGTGTTCATAGACTCTGAAGGCCTTTCTTCCAGCCTGTGGGAGGGAGGGGCAGAAGGGAGCCCACAGCTCTGCCATGATCTCTCCTCCCTGCCCTGGGGGTTCCCAGGGACCCGAAGGCAGCTCCCGCCCCGGCTTCTCCGTGCCGCAGTTGTGTCCAGTTTGCTGGTCTCCCAATTCCCACTGTCCATCCAAGTCCTCCGCCCAGTAAGGGCCTCTAGGTGGGGCCCTGGGCAGCTCTGCTGCGGCTCAGCTGCAAGGGACCCTCCCTAGTTTCACAGCACTGTGTGCGGCACCCCGCCCTCTGGCCTCCACTGGATCCCGGAGAGCCGCAAAGCAGGAGGCCAGTGTCTTCCTCATGTGGTAATCCTCTCTTTGCCAAAGGCAACAGGCACTGCTGCCTGGAGGCCGCACGGAGCCAGGCTGCCATGCTGGGAGTGGAGGTGTCGGTACTTCATTTCTGTCTTCCCCCTCGGCTCCTCAGCCCCTGGACTGGAGCTGGAGTGCACCGCTTGTTATCTGGAATGTGTCTGAAGGGTGGCCCCACCTCTGCTCCACCCCCCACCCCGCCCCCGCCCCTCAGCTAGGGGAGCAGGAGCCCTGGGGAGCTTGTTGGGGAGAGGGGCTGGCCGAGCAGGAGGCCAGATGTGAGTGAGATGAGACTGCACATGCTTAGCCGGCTCTGCTCATGTTTGTGACTTGGGAATGAAACCTAAGAACGTTCTGTCTGCCCCAGGTTGTACTTTGAATCCTTCCATCATTGGTCTTCAGGGCTTTGGGCTAAGTTTGTGCTCTCAGGCAAGGTACCACCAGCTGCTGGGTGTGCTGGTAAAGGAGCAAACCCCCCTTATGTGCATACATCCCACAAATGACAGACCGTTCGCCATCCGGGATCTCTCTGTCCCCCCAGGAGTACTGTGAGGGGGGCAGGCGGTGTCAGTCCACCATTCCTATTTTAAAGATAAGCCAACTGAGGCACAAAGAGGCAAGAACCAATGGATGTTGGAGAGCCATGAAGTGTCTTGCAAACACTTCCGAGCCAAAGCACTGGTTCAGCCACATGGCTGTTTTGTCCAGGGAGGATGTATCTACCCCTTTCGGTGACCACCTTTAGGGTCCAAGATGAGTCGGTAAAGAGGACAGGTTGGGGCTCTGGGGCCAAGGAAAGGCACTGAGAGCTGGAAGGGAGGGGACAAGGGCCATGGAAACATGGGCAAGGTGTGGACACCAAAGTGCCTTGTGGATGAAACCCAAGGAGCCTGGATTTCTGTGTTTCAAGTTAGAGTGGGGCTCCCTCCCCCATGGAGAAGACACTTCTCTGGCCTCACAGAGCATCCCGATGATGCATTTTAGAGCCGAAGCTCTCAGCCACGCACAGCCCCACCCTAGGCAGCCCTGTGCAGACCCGCAGACCCGTGGTCCTAGCCCGGCTGCACTTCTCATTACTTGGGAACTGGGCCCAATCAGCTGAGCTCCTGCAGCCTCGGGTCATCATTTCTATGATGGGGAGAAGCACATCTGCCAGCCACTCGGTTATCGAGAGCTTCCTGTGGGAGAGTGAACGTGGGAGGGCTTCACAGACAAGGGCACATGGGAAGTTGGCGGCAGAGCCTGGCGAGAGCCAGCAGCGCTCCCGGCATCTTCTGATTCTGCCAGGCAGCCAGGTCAGGGGGTCTGCAGGTTCCTGAGGCTTCCATCCGGCCTTCACAGTGCCAGAAGCAATGCTGTGTGGGGTCCCCTTTGCAAAAGGCAACCGTGAATGCAGACCAGAGCTGAAGTCCAGACCCTGACTCTCAAAGTCCCTCCCTGGGCAGCAGGAGGGCTCAATTCTCCCTGCTGAGGGGTGGCGTGAGTCTTGCTTGTTGCTGCAAAGACAGAGTCTCTGGGTTCCAGCACCTAGCTCTTCAGGGCTCCCAGCTTTTCTATGGATTGCCTAGCTTTAAACGCATCAAAACCAACCAGCGTGAATGTAGCCCTCCCTGGAGAGAGAATCACTAAGTAGTTTTTGAGGCCTTCCCTTCTCCAACTGTACTTAGTTAACCTAAATTATGACCCAAAGCTGGAAAGGTGTGGATGTTTTATAAATGAGCTCTCTCTTCCTATATTCCACCACGAGGCACATGTGCACACACATGCAGATGCGCAGACACACGCACACACACTCTGCACATGTAGAGGGACTGTCACTTGTACCATCTGCTCCCTGAGGAGGCTTTTGAGCAGCGACATGAGCCAGGGATAGTTGCCACAAAGGCAGTCGCACCTGCAGATTCGCATTCGCCAGTCCAGGCAGCTGGATGAGAACCCCGCTGCGGGTCTCCACAGGAGGCCCCTGGGACCTTCCCGCCTGAGGCTGGCACCTCCATGCTCCAGAGCCCGAGGGTCCCTAAACACCATGCCCTGCTCCGTCCGCCACTCTCAGGGTCCTCCAACTGTCTATGGGACACCATGCCCAGGTGCTGGGACAGAGTTAGTGTCAAAGTGTCAAAGTGATAAAGACTCACCCTAGTGCCTCCACTGAGGCTGCAGAAGCCGTCCCCTCAGTTCCCGGCATTCACCACGGTGGCTGGAGAGCTGGCTGCTACCGCCGCACTGCAACCCGGGCAGCCCCTTGGAGCTTGTCCCCACAGCCAGCCAAATCCAGATGGAGTCATAGAAAGAGGCTGTAGGGGAACGCAGTGACTCGTGTTGGGGAGTCACTTCTCCAGGAGGATCAAGTCAGGAGGCGAGACTCAGCTTTGGGCCCGAGGAGGGCCTGTGGCTGGGGTGTCCCTGGCTTGGTGCCTCGCCTTGTTCAGCCAGGGGCAATGCTCAGATGTTCTGTGGAGGCACCAGCAGCTCTGCTAGGTACTGCCTGAGATGTGAACTGCCGCTTGCTCTGGCGGCCAGTCTTTAAACACAAAGTTTTTGGAGCATTTGTGGAGGCCTCCCCCTTCTTTGGCGTCTGGAACACGTTCCCCCTCTGGTGGCCAGTTTTGGCATTACAGCCACACACAAATGGCTGCTGGGTCCAGAGCTGTGAGGAAGTCAGCCTTTGTCTTCCTATGCCCATTCTAATGGCTCAGCTCGAAGTACTTTTTAGAAACCTTCTAGGAGAATGGCAGGTAGACCTGGCTTACAAGCCATGCAAGGAAACCAGCCTTGTAAACTTATTTATAGGACAGAATTGGAGTTATTTAATGCATTCACCAAACTTGGCTTAAAATTACTTTGCGTCTTCCCAAAGTCACATCCACCCGCAAAGGACCCAGGCTGGCCACACTGGGGGTATTCTGAAGAGTGCCCCATGATTCCCAAAGTCAACCTCAGCGATAAAGCCAGCACTTAGGAAGCACTGACATCGCACCAGGGCGGGGGATGTAGGAGTGCATGAGGCAAGCCCGCTGTCTTCAAGGGTGTGGCCATCCAGGAGGAGAGGCGAGCTCAGGCAGAAATAACTATAACCCTAAGCATGATTGATTACATTTTAAAAAAAGGAGATCTAACCAAAATGTTAAGAGAGCAACTACATTCCTACTGGGGTGGAGAGGGATGAAGGCGTTAGGGAAATTGCAAAAACTGCTAGAGCCATGGCAATACTGTCAAGTTCTGTGGACAGTCTCCCTGAGGGCAGGGCTCTGAAGGTAACATTTGTAAACAGGTTCCCGTTTGCTGGTTAAAAATTCAGCCTCAGGACTTGAGGGTCGGATCTCGTGCAGGGGGACAGTTTGCCAAGGCTCAGCCCTCTTCCCAGTACCGCTGCCAACCCACAGCTGAGTCAGAAATGTCTAGTCATTTTCAGTGACTGCGCCTCCTGACTGTCCCTGGGAGGCAGCTCCAGTATGAGGCTTTGTATTACAGGGGGAAAAATAGAAATGGCACAATAATTATAATAATAACAGTAATAATAATAATAGGAGGAGGAGGAAAAGGAAAAAGACGAAGAGAGGAGAAAACATTTTATGGTATAGACCGTGTGCCAGGCAATTCTAAGTGCTTTTCTTATATTAACTCGTTTATCCTCAACCACAGCCCCGTGAGAGAGGCGCTGTTGTTTCGCCCATCTTCCAGAGATGAAAGAACTTGGGAACTTGTCCCAGGTCAAGCAGCCTGTAAGTGTACACCTCAGTGACGCTAAGTATTGGGTTGGCCAAAACGTCTGTCTGGTTTTTCTCCATAAAATAAAAGATACGTTTTTCATTTTCACCAGTAACTGTATTGATCCGAATATTTTGAGTTCGTTGCTGCCTCCCACGTGGTGCAACGTTGATTGTTCTCAGTTATGTCTCGATCTGATCGCTATCAACTTCAGCTGGTCTTCCTGGCCATGAAGCAGCATTGTCCAGCGAGAAATCTCCAGCGTGAAACTTCACCAACCACTTTTGACACGTTCGATCAGTCACAGCACCTTCTCCATACACCGCACAAATCGTTTTTCGTGTTTCCGTTGCATTTTTGCCTTTCTTGAAATGATAAAACATAATATGCCAAAAATGTTGCATATCTCCTTCCAGTGTCAATATTAAAAAATTAACCAATTTGATAAGTTTTTAAAAATGCATGCTGTTATGACAGTTGTCACAATACAATCTAACAGAATTGTTTCAAATGAAGTTAAAGACAACTAAATGACACTAGAACCAGTGTACAAAAAAAAAAAAATGAGTGAGTTTTTTGGCCAACCCATTAGGTTCACGTTGGTGTGCCACCATCACCTCCATCCAGCTCCAGAATTCTTTTCGTCTGGCAGATCTGAAACTCTCCACCCATCGAACAAGTCTCTGTTCTCCCCCTGCCTCCAGCCCCTGGAGACCCCATCCTACGTTCTGTCTCTATGAATTGCACTGTCTAGGTACCTTGGTCTTTATCTGTGGCCTACTCTACCAACAAAAATGTATTCTTTATATTTTTTTACCTTTAGTATTTTTTGTTATTTTTAACCTAATTCATGTCAAATACAAATATTTCAAAAACATTTTTTATGCATCGTTCACAGACCAGTGTCTATTTTTTCTGTTGATATTCAGCTTTGTAGGAATATCCAGGTGAAAAAGTGTGTAACCTCAAAATCCTGAATTTGGATGTACCATCTTAAAAAAGTCATTATTTAACTATACCATGAATTTCCTCCATTTAGGTCTTGTTCAAGAGACAGTTTTGGTAAAAATAATTACTATACACATAAAACGATACAGAAGGTTAGTTTTTGTGGTTTTGATTGATCAGTAGTTACAGCTTTCTGATTTATCTTACTGTTTGTCTCAAAGCACCCGTCTACTCTTAGCTGAAACCCGTCAACCCCGTGCAGCCGGCCGCTCCACCAGCCCTGTCGGTAGCAGCTGCCTCCGAGGGAGGGCAGACGCATCCTCGAAAGGGGCGGCTCCGAACTGGGAAGCAGCCCCGGCCCCTGGGAGTGTCTGCGCCTGACCAGCCTTAAGTCACTCTTAGCGATTTCTCTTTCCTCCTCCATATGTTTCTGTATCTTCCCCCCAAAATAACTAGGTATACTTTGTTAATTAGAAAAAGTACAGTAACACCTTTGAAAGACACAGTAAGGCTGAATTAGGGACAAAGCTGCAGATTTACAGTGTCGAGTCCTGGACTTCCACTGACCATTCCTAGTCGTGTGTCCTTAGGCAAGCCCCTCCACTTCTTGATCTCGGTGTTCTCTTTGGACACAGAGATAATAACTCCAAGCCACAGTGCAGTGGTGAGGGTCGAATGAGAGAAGGCAGTGACTGCGAGCCCACTAGTTTCATGAGATGTTCCTGGACTTCCTTGAAAAAGGGTTCTGTGATCAGAATAAAAGGTGTTCCTAACCACAGGACTTATCAGAACCTTTAAGATGCTATGGAGCACTGTGATTCTCCAAGAGGGGGATGGATTATCATCCTTATTTAAGGATGAAGGCTTCTTCATCCTTAATTGAACAGAGAACAGGGTCTAGCATTCCACAGGACACACTGACGGAAATTCTGAGCTAAGGTAGTCAACAGACTTGCTTACAGTTAAAGAAAAACACCCTTTTGAAAACTGGAAGGCTTATTCCTCCGAGTGTCAAATAGTGAAAGATGTCTCATGCTGTTGGAGGGTGACGAGGAGCCATTCATTCTGAGAGGACAATGAGGCTGTGCCCCCTGTCGCCTTCCTGAGGGAGGGACCGTGTCCCACTCGTCATTGTCTCCTCATCCTGCAGCACAGCCCCAGAAATGTCAGCTGGAGACCTGAAGTATGGGCTTGATCTCCTTGCTCAAGGTCAATGGCTGCCCGCGGCCATCAGCTCGCCCTCTCCATCCTCGGCACTTAGGTCAGTCCCTCCTCACCTCCCCACACCCACACCCGCCTGCTGAGACTTCGCCCACGGCACACCGTCCACCACTGCCTTCCCAGGCTTTCCAACACAGCGCACCCTTCCGGACCAGCCCAGGCCTGACCCTGCCCTGAAGTTTTCTCCACCGACTGGGCCTCCTCTTCTTTTGATGGCTAGAGTGCGCAGGGGCTCTTCCACCTGCTCAGGTGCCTGAATAGAGTGCTTTAGGTCCTCTGAGCCCACTGAGATTGAGGGCCACGTATTATACTCTTCTGTGTCCCCCCTCCAGCAGCTAGCCCAGTGACAGACCCAAGCAGGTCGTAGATCAACATTTATTGACAGGTAACCTGCGCAGTGGGCTTCCGAGATGCTTTGTGAAGAGAAGACTGGATTCCGAGCCAGGACACCCAGTCTTGACTTTCAGCTCCACCCTCCCAAGAGCTGTGGGAATGGGCAAGTCGCCGAACCCCTTTGAATATTCGCTTCCTCATCTATGAAACTGGGTTACCAACTCCTGGCCTTTCGCTAATTCTTTTCCAGTCGGCCTGCCCCCTGCACCATTTGCACCCCTCTCCTCTTGACACAGTCAAATGCATCAGGTAGCCCTTTGATTTATATTTCATAGGCATCTCCCCCAAGTCCTCTGACTTGCTTTATACCGGGGCAATTGCTCTCTACGGCTGGTTCGTGCCTATTACGTAGAGACATTTCTTTACCTTAATCCTGTCTTGGGTTGGAGCCTCTGCTTTCTTTCTGTCCTGCCTTTCTCCTTCTTAACTTACCTCCTTGTTTGGATGAAGCACATTAATGGTGAATGCATTTATAATGGCCTTGCACGTCTGAAAATATCTTTATTTTACCCTCACCCTTGACAGATAGTGTGTCTGAGAATAAAATTCTAAGTTTGAGATATTTTCCCCTCCAAATTTTGAAGGCATTCTATCATTGTCGCCTAGTTTCAATGTGATGAAGCCCCAAGTCATTCTTATTTCTGACCTTTGTATAAAATCATCTTCTTTTCCTCTCTAGGAATGTTTGAAAATTTTCTGTGTACCCACTGTTTCAAAATTTTACAAAAACGAGCATTGGTGTATGTCAGGTTTTACCCATTGTCCTCGGCACTCAATAGACCTGCTGATCTAAAAATCTCAGGTTCTGTAACTCTAGGGAGTTTTCTTAAATTATTCTCTTCCTAACTTCCTTCTCTTTCCCCCACTTTCTTTTCTTTTTCCCAAACTCTTATACATCAGATATTGTACTTCCCAGACAAATTTTCTAATTTTTCTAGCTTTTCTCTTCCAGCTGCCAGCTTCCTTCTTATTTATTTATTTATTTATTTATTATTTTGGGGGGGAGTCCTATTTTTTGGAATATTTCCTTGAATTTATCTTTAAAAGTTCTTTTTTAAAAAAAAATTCTGCTATATTTTTTAATTTCCAGGGCTTTCTTATTCTGTGATAATTTTTCATGACAGCACTTTCTTGTCTCTTGGAAGCAGTATCTTCATGTACCTTCCTAAATGTAGGAATTGTCTCTGTTTCCTCTAAGCTTCTTATAGCCTGTTTGTTTTGGTCTTTATCTTTAATGGTAGAGAATTTTCTCCATAGTCTTGGTTATCTCTTTATTGTTAAGAGCAAAGGATTGTAAAAGCCCTTTCAGAGCTCTGTGGACATGGGTGGGTCAACTTGGCTTTGTTGTGTGGGGTGATGTGGGTGGGCTATTCTACTAGGGAACCCTGGTGTTTGCCCTTAAGATTTTCTTTCTTGTCGTTTTTGTCATCTTTCGCCTTCTGTTTGGAGAGTCTAAGACAGGCCGCCAGTGCTCTGGGTGCTGAAGGGCAAAGGAGCCCCGGCAAATGCCGTGGGTCATGTCTCCCCTTCTCCGGACGGATGGGGACATTCAGCCACTTCCCCAGCACACGCCAGCTCTCTGCCACACGCATGCCCCTGGGTCCCTCACAGGGCAGGCTGTGTCCACCAGAAATTTAGCACATAACCTCATTGTCTTTCTCTGGAAGCTCTCCCAGTCACTTGAATGAACAGGGCGGAAGCTGCCGAGAACCCAGGCTAAAGGCAAATGCTCAGATCTCACGAGCAGTAACGGCCCTTCTGCCTCAGCGTCTCCATGTGCCCGTGTGTTGTGTCATAAGTCGAGGCCAGCATGCCAGCAGGCTCCATCGCTGTGTGAACACAGGCGACTCTCCATCTGGTCCCCTTCCTTGCCGTCCCCTGCTGCAGCAGATGGAGAGAGAGAGCGCCTCCAGTGTCATCTCCCTCCATGCCCCTCCTCAGCGCCTGAATTCCCAGAAAGCACATCTTGGACCAGAGATTCTTCAAGACAGATTGTACAGTCCCTTCGAACTCTGATGCTCTCTGACTGTTCTTGATAAAAGGATCCCTCCTTTAGAATCCATACTCCCAGGGAGCAAGGTCTGTTCTCTTGTTTTTCTTCTTCGTGGGGTCCTCTCTGCAGCCTCATCTCCTGAGTCTGAACACACACTGAGCCTTCAAGCTGGGTGGCGGTCTCTCTGGAGACCACGGGCACTTTGCTGAGAGGTGGACGCCCAAGCATCCAGGTGCCAACATGCCAAGCCCACGCCCTTGGCCTCTCTGCACTCTGGCAGCTCCCCAGACCCCTATGGTGTTGACATTCCAGTATTCGGTTTAGCACATTCAAGCGTGCAGTCTCATGTTACTAGCACAGTTGGCCCACGTTCAAACACTGTGCATTCACTCCCAAGCTTTCCCTTCCAGGCACCGGGCCCCCTTGTGCCTCATCTTTTCTGATGGAAGGTGGAGAGTACCTCTCTGGGAGTTAGGGGACCTGCCGTTAGTGGGCTGTCAGAGGGATAGTGATCCCTCAAGCATACGGCAATTCTCTTAAAATTGCCGGTGTATTCTACGTGGAAAGGAACTTTCGCAAGAGCCCAACAGTGAAATGAAACGCCCATAGTTAGAAAAGCGTGCCCGGTACCCCCCAGGGCTTCTCCATTGCACAAACCCGGGGCAGCACTCCCGTCGTGTTTGCTGATAGTTGCATCCTGGGAGCTGTGCCGCCCTGATTCCTGCTTTCCCTTTCTATTTCGTCCCCCAGTCTCTCTGTCATTTGGTACACAATGCTCTACCCCTCTGACAAACTTCGTTAGTCTCTCAGAATGTGAGAGCTGGAAGCAACCTTTGCATTTAGTGGACACATTATTAGCTCATTTTAGAGATGCGAGGCTGTGGCCTGAAGAGGTAAAGAAACTCGTGCAGGGCGTCCCAGGCCGGAGGGGCAGGATGGGCAGCCAGCGCTCTGGATCTCATCTCTGCCTTTGCTCCCCAGAGAATGAACCATAGGCCACTGGGAACCTTAGGTAAAGGCAGCATCGCCCCCTCAAGTCCAGACGTGCCAAATTGGAGCCTGCCCTGAAACAGGACTTTCTGGTCGCTCACATATGCACATGAGAAGGTCCAAACCCTGACCTTCACCACACCCGAGAGGAAAAAATGAGACCTCTAGATATGCCCCTGTTTTTAGAACAACCCAAATTTCCCCCACTCCGAAAGGAAAAGGCTTGGTGATATTACACGCGCAGGAGCGGGCAGTACTAAGATGTGTGCATTTTCAGAACCTTGTCATCTGGAGAAACTTACCCTTGCAGGTAGATGGTCTCAGAGGACCCATCCATTATCAAAATAATAAGCACTGAATAGTCTCAATAAAAGAGTCTCCGATGTAAAGAAATACACGTCTCATTACAACCCTTCATTGTCCTCAATTACTGCTGCCTAATGTCGGCTCTGCCCCACTGGGGCTGGAGTAGGAATGTTTAACTTACCCTCGACTCTTTCTATGACACAGGTAGAGCCATAGCTTCAACAGTTCTACCAGGTTTTCAAAAACTTTTTCTACTACAGGTTTTGATTTGGGAGAGGCGGAGGAAGGAGAATAGGAGAATCAATTGCCTCAAACTTTGTTTCCCAGGCAGTGGTCACCAGCCTTTTTTGGTCTTCTAGCTGGAGACAAAATCTGCCTTTTCCTCCCCGTGATGTCAAAACACAAAGTTCACGGTTTTACGACTTGTCTCCTTTTCAGCGGCAATATCCCACGTGCTTCGTCCAGGGGGGAAATAAGTGAAAGAACTTTTTTACAGGCTACGCAACAGGGATTGAGAGTGGTTTTGATCACAGGAGGCATCCAGAGGACAGTCTTATCCAGATTTCATGGGTCATCGTCAAATTTCTCCATGTCCCTAATCAGATTAAGCTGTGTGGTTGGGAAAAGGGGATGAGTGAATTATGACATTACTTAGATTGAAGAAAATGAACTGACACCCCGTCCCAAATGAGTTCTGGGTAACTCATTTGGGACGGAGAGAAACAGGAGAGAGAGAGACAAACCGAAGGTCAGTTGCTAACACTGACTGCATGTGGAATCGTGCTTTCGGAGGAAGTGAGGGGTCCCTTCTCCATTGTTTCCTTGGCATGGAAATGCTGCTGTTGTTGTATTTTGATAACGTCACCTCATTTATCCAGCGTGGCCAAGGTAATGAAGTGTTTTGCAAACAACACATTTTCTTTTGTCATTTAGCACAGTTTTTTATTTTTAAAATTTTGTGGGATATGCAGTCTAAAATGATCATTTCTCTGTTTTCTTAAGCAGAGCTAATTGGTGAGATTTAATAGTTTTAATGAGGTAGAGTTATCATTCACGGTTATTGTAATGTAATTATGGAAGGGTACATGTGGCATCTCCAAAGGAAGGGACCCAGGATGAGAAAGAGCTACTTGAAGTTGGCGCTCTCTGGCTGAGACAGGTACAACAGGTCCTATCTCTATTTGAGTGGTGGCTTTAGTGATATCAGCCCAGAGCTGAAGGGCAGAGAGGCACCTTGGTGCAGTTGTGCCAAGAAACAAAGTCCAAGAGTAAGCTCATCTCACATGAGACAAGACCGTGTTGTTGAGGTCTAAAATAATAATAAAAACAACAACAGCACTTACCTTGGAAGTGGTCTTGCTCACGGAATTTGGAGGACACAAATCTTTTTAGAAAATTAAAGAAAAAAATTGTAATTGAATTTATTGGGGTGACATTGGTGAATAAAATTGGGTAGGTTTCAGGTATATGATTCTGTAATACATCATCTATATATTGTGCTGTGTGTTCACCAGCCTGATTCATGTCTCCTTCCCTCACTGTTTATCACCCTTCATTGTCATAAAGTGATGGGGAACTCCCAAATATTAAAGGTCATGAAAGGACCATCCAAATAGAAGAAATTCGTATCAACACAAAAAATGCTCCAGTATCAGTAACAGCCCGAGCAGTGCAAGGCAGTAATGTTCAAAATCTGGTCCCATTAACCGATTGCAGAAATATTAAAAATATGATCCTATTAACCATTTTGGTTAAAAAAAAAAAAGTGTCATGGGAATTTTCACCCCTGCCAGTAAATGGACAGGGTTCCTGGAAAACAATTTGAGACCTTAAAATGCTCTGTGTTCAGATCCTGTCAAGTAATTCTCAAAATGTTATCCTACAGGAAAAAAAAAAAAAAACAGAGCTAGAAACAGAGACGTCTCTGTAAGAATGTCCTCCACACTGTTATTTGGAATGGAGACAACAGCACCATCAAAATGCCCAACACCGGGGTGATGGTAAAATACATGATGGTACATCTGTGTATCAGGAACCTGAGCGAGCATTTAAAGTCCGTTTCAAAACATACAGTATTGCCCTGGCCAGAGCATTGTCCCGATAAGCCAAGGTTGTGGGTTCAATCCCTGGCCAGGGCACATACAAGAATCAGCAAATGAATGAATGTCTCAATAAGTGGAACAACAAGTCAGTGTTTCTCTCTCTGTCTCTCTCTTCTCTCTCTCTCTAAAATCAATAAATTAAAAAACAAAGTTTGTTTTTTTTTTAAAGACAGTATTGTGTTCCCTGCCCACCTCACAGCCTTCTGAGCAGCTCACCTTCTCTTCCGGTCTCCTCTAGAATCCAGAGGTGCCCTGAACCCCAGTCTGCCTGTCTCTTATGGTGGTCTCCTGCCTAACTCCAGCCAGTCCTCCCTTCCCTGGGAAGATGGATCTGTTGTGACTTAGAAGCCATGGTGGAGCCCATGGAAACAGAATGAAAGAATCTTGCTCCCAACATTGACCTTCTGAAGAATCTCCTGTGTGTCTCTTGATTCTACCTTTAGTATTTAAGTGTTTGCTTGCATTCTGGCATCAGTGCTGAACTTCTCTCCTGGATTCATGTTAGTACCAGCCTGATGCCTCTTACCAGGACTCAAGTCTCTGCCCTGGCTTCTTCCCCACCTGTTCTGCTCTGCCAGCCTCCGTGCCCTCCTGGCAGACAGCTCTCGGTTACATTCGTCAGGCAGTTAACAAACAGCCCCGAGGTCCGCGCCAGCTCTCACTAACCTTTTATGCTTTGGCTGAAGTTAACGCCATGGCTCCGTAACAGCAACGAGGTCATTTCATTTGGGCAAAACTAAGACTGAGAGGACAGAGCTGTAAACCCAATGAGATGTTCGTCCACCGCCCTCATTTGGTCTGTGGGTTCTTTACCTGTGTGCTGTTTACTTTTCAAATATTTGGAGATTTTCCAGATTTCTTCCCGTTATTGACTCCCAATTTAATTTCACTGCGGGCAGAGAATAGATGCTGTATGATTTCAATGCCTTTAAATTCTGTAAGACTTGTTTTGTGGCTCAGGATAAGCTCTGTCTTGGTCAACGTTCTAAGGGCCTTAGAAATGAATTTTTACCCTGATGCTGTCCGGTAGAGTGTCCGATGAATGGCAGTTTACAAAGCTGGTCGACACGCTGTTCAAGTCTGCGAGAGCCTTTCTGAGTTTCTCTCCTTGTCCTCTCAATTACTGAGAGGGAAACAGCCAACTGTAATTCTGGATTTCACTATTTCTCATTTCAGTTCTATTCAGTCTTGTGAATCTTGAAACTGTGTTATTAGGCACATAGCCAGGATTGATACAACCTCTTGGTTAATTAACCACTTCATCACAAGCAATGGCTCTCTATCTCAGGAAACATTTCTTGCTCTGAAATTTGCTTAAATATTAATATAACCACTCTAACTTTCTTTAGGATTTACAAGTATACGGTTTCCGTTCTTTCACTTTAAGCTTACTGTGACTTTATATTTAAAATCAGTTTCTTGACAAACTCATAGATAACAGAGAACAAACTGATGGTCGCCAGGTGGGAGGAGATTCAGGGGAATGGGTGAAAAGGTGAAGGATCCAGAAGTATAAATTGGCAGTTCTAAAAAATAGTCATGGGGTTGTAAAGTGCAGCATAGGGAATATAGTCGATAATATTGTAATAACTGTGTTCATGGTGCCATGTGGGGACTAGACTTACCAGGGTGAGGTCCTTCGTAAATTATGTAAATGCCTAACCACTATGTTGTACACCTGAAACTAACATAATATTGTATATCAACTGTAATTGAAAAAAATTTCTAAAGAAAAAAAAAATTAGTTTTCATGTTTTTGAACCGTTTTAGAAAAAGCAAATTCTTTGGGGTTTAATGAGAGTTAGAGGAGACAATTTATGCAAAGTCCAACAAAGTGTACTTTGTGTATATATATTTGGCTGTTTTCCATTTACCTTCTGTTATTCGTTCCTTCTTTCCTCTTTTTCCTGCCCACCTAGGATTATTCGAGTATTTTTAATATTCCATTTTATCACCTTTTGTGGCTTATGTGATATATCTTTCTTTTGTGTTTCCGGTGGTTGCTCTAGGGTTGATAGTATATCCCTTTCCCTTATCATGTTGTAGTTTCAAGTATTATTACTCACTTTCTGTACAGTATAAAAGCTGACGTAATACACTTCCATTTCTCCCCTCTTGGCCTTTGTGCTGCTGCCATACATTTTACTCCAACATGTTATAAAGCCCATGGAGTATTGTTATTGCTTTTTTTTAAACAATCTTTTGAGTCTTAAAGAAAGAAAAAAACTTCAAAGGATTTTATATTTCCCACACCCTTACTATTACGAATGCTCTTTGTTTATGTAGATCCAAATCTCTATCTGGCACCAGCCTCCCTCTGATTGAAGGGCTTTCTTTAACATGCCTTGCAGCACTAGTCTTCTGGTGATAAGTTTTGTCAGTTTTTGTATGTCTGGCAAAGCGTCACCTCATGTTCGAAAAATATATTTGCTGGTATAGGTTCTAGGTTAACAGTTTTGGGTTTTGTTTTCTGGTTTTCAGTTCTTTGGATAGATCGCTGTCTTTCTGGACTGCATTTTTTCTGATGAGAGGTCTGCTGTCATTTTTGCTCTGTTCCTCTGTTTGTAATATTTCCCCCTCTGGATGGCCTTAAGATTTTCTCTTTATCCCTGGTTTCTGGCAACTTGATTATGAGGAGCCTTGGTGTGATTTTCTGTTTCTTATGCTAGCGGTTCATTGAGCATCTTGGATCTCTAAGTTTGTATTTTTTTAATCAAGTTTGAAAATTCATTATGCTTGGAAATATTTTTGCCATACCTCCATCTCTCTGCTCTCCCTCTGTGATTCCAGGAACGCACAATTTAGGCTGATATATGATGTCCCTTGTTTTACTGATACTCTGTTCTTTTTGTCTTTGTTTGTTTTTCTCTTCTGTGTTTCATTTTGGTTATATTATAGCAATTCTGTGCTGCTTTAATTCTGTCTTCAGGTTTACTAATCTTTTCCCTTTTTTCCAGTTTTACTGACATACAGTAAGATATTTAAGGTGTACCACGTGATGATTTGATATGATTTAATATACATACCCATTGTGAAAGGACTTTCTCCCATCTGGTTAACTAGCGCATCCATCACCTCACATATTTTCATTTAAAAAAAGAAGCAAATCTTGTCTTTGACAGAATCTATTCTGCTGTTAATCCCACCTAAACACTGACCTATTAATCTCTAGACTTCTGTTCAGGTTTTATTGTTGTTGTTCCATTTCTCTCTTCGTGTCTGTGCTTTAGCCTCTCTTCTTGAGCATTTGGAGTAAATTTATGATAGCCGTTTTAATGTTTTTCTGTTAATTGTATTACCCTGTGTCATTTATGGGTCTGCTTCTAGTGATTTTCCTCCTAACTCTGGGTTACATTTCCCTGTTCTTTACATGCCTGGTAATTTTTGTTTTGATACCAAACATTGTGAATTTTCCACTGTTGGGTACTGACATTTTTATTTAACTGTTTTTGCGTTTTGTTCTGGGACGCAGTAAAGTTAGTTGAAAGCAGTTTGACCCTTCCGAAGCTTGTTTTTAAACTTTACTGGGTGAGTGCACAACAGATTTGTTCTAGGACAGTTTTGTCCCCACCACTAAGGCAATGTTCTGAGTACTCTGCTTGATGTCTCATGCGTGAGAAATCTTTCCGCTCTGGCTACTCCGAGCGTGATGGGAGATGAGGAGATTTTTCTGTCTGCTCCCTTCCAACAGTTCTTTCTTGGTAGTTGCGTGTGCTAATCAATACTCAGTTAAAAATTCAAGGGAGACCTGCTTCATGTCTCTAAAGCTTTCTCTCTGTGTAGCTTTCTTCTCCACAGTATTCCACCCTGTAAATTCTAACCATCTTGGGCTTCTCCAAACTCTGCTCTGTCCCTTAACTCGGAGAGACCATCTGCAGAGGGGAGCCCTTGTAAGGCCCGTCTTGTTCGTCTCCCTTCTTTCAGGAACTATAGTCCTGCACTGTTTCCCTCTAACCGAAAGCTGTCGTTTCATAAATTTTGTTTGGCTTTTTCGTGGCTTAAAGTCAGAGGGTAAATCTGGTCCCTGTCACCCTGTCATGGCTGCAAGTGGAAGTTCTCCACATCCCTCACTTGAAACCTGAAAAATAAAACTATGAAAACTTCAACAGAACTGCATGTGTTTAAAAGTTTAAAATGAAAGGAAACCACTGAGACCCATCCACTTAGATCAATCTTTTCCTCTTTATCTTACTTAGGCAAAAAAATAAAATAAAATAAAATAAAATAAGAAGGGAAGGATTTGAAATCCTAGAATTTCAAAGCAGCAAAAGACTTTTGAAATCACCCAGTTCACCTCCCTCATTTGGTATGTGAGGAAATGAATATGCTGAAGAGCTGTCAAAGGTCATACTAACACCGGACTGAGGTGGAATTAGAACCCGAGCCTCCCGACAAATAAGCCATCCAACCATGTTACTTCTATCCTGCCCCCAAATAATAACTATTTATCAAGTACTGTTAGGTACTATGTGTAAGTTTTTCGTAGGCATCATTGTAATCTGTCTGACAACCCTGGTAGTGTCAAGGTAGTACTACCATCACCACCATTTAAAGATAAGTAACCTGAAGTTTAGGGAGTTTAAATCATTTATCTAAGACAGCAGCTCTCAAAGTGTGATGCCTGAAACACTTCTGGAGGTCCACTGCTTCAAACTATTTTTATAATATTATACTGTTGTTATATTATAATATTATAATATAAATGCCTTTTTTTTTTTTTTTTTACCATGTTGACACTTGCACTGAAGGTTTAAAAACAAAGGCGGGTTAAACCACTTGCACCTCAGCATAAACCAAGGTAGTGGCACCAAATATACTAGTAACTATTGTATTTTTTACTGTGCACTTGAGGTTTAAAAAAGGCCGTTTTACTTAAGAATGTTCTTAATGAAACAGTATATTAGTTCTATAAATTACTGAACGTTAAGTAGGTGCTATTTTATTATTTTGCGTGACAGAAAGGGAAATACGCTTACGCCCTTGGGAGGGCATCTATATGACTGAGCTGTGAGTTGGGCTCGCCATTTCTCTTCCCCAGAACATTATTTTTACTTGAAATAACTATTGACAAACTATGGTTAATCATACTTGGTTAGATGGTGAACATTTTCTTGAAAATGAACAAAAGGACCTACACACAACTTCAGAGAAACAACTGACACTACTTGTTGCCAACCCGAAGATGAGCTTCTAGGGAAAAATGAAATTTTGTAAAACTCGTATTCTCTACCATGAACTTGACACATTCCCAATACTTCAAGACTTTCCTGAAGAAGCTGGTAAAGATATTAACAAATGCAATGTTTTTGTTATTATAAATAAAATGTGTCAACAATTTTGTAGATCTGCTTTACTCAATGAAAAATATTTTCAAAATGACTAATACCTGATGCCACAAAGTCATATACTGAAGGTATGAGGTAAAAATGTATTTTAATGTGACAGAATATTTTAAAAGTTCACCAATTTAGTTTTGGATTCCATACTGCAATTAACCCTTACAAAGCTACCACTTGTCAAGATTGTCATATCAAAGAATATTCAGAAATTATCTGAAAAAGCTATTAAAATACTATTGTGTATTCCAGCTCCATGTCTTTATGAGACTATATTTTCTTCATACACATCAACCAAAAAGACATATTGTGACAAATTGAATGCAGAAACAGACAAGAGTCCAGCTGTCTTCTATTAAGCCAGAGGATAAAGAGATTGGCAAAAGTGTAAAATCATGTCATTCTTCTCGTTAAATTTATGTTGAAAGTTTTTCATAAAAATGTTATTGATCTTAACACATAATAGGTTTATTATTGTTACTCTTAAGTGGATTAGTAAATAATTATTTACTATTTTGATCAATTTTAATTGTGAATACGATAAATATCAATAGGTACAACCCACATAAATTATAAGTTTTAAGCTCCTAGGGTCCCGCGGCCAAAGTGTTGAGAAGCCCCAACTGTACTCAGCACCCCGAGGAGCGACAGAGCCAGGTCTCCCGTCCGGCTGGTTCTCAGGGCCATGTGGTTTCCACGACACAATATTACCTCCTTACCCAAAAGTTTCATCAGTATTAAAAGGGTAATAAAATGGAATCCCTAAAGATTTATTTTGCAATGTTTTTTTTCTCATTATATTTAAGTTTTTTGATGTTTAGATGTTTTTCTTTGGTGAAACACAATTTTCTTGCCCCCGAAGCTTTAGAACCCGGTTAACAATTCAAGACGACTCTTGGGCTGTGGAGGAAAAATGAAGTGATGTTGCCCAGGAACCCACTTGTGCCACAAGTAACAATCTATTGAGTTTTATATTATATATAAAGCCCAGGCAGTTAGGAGGTGCTTTTTATTAGATTTCACAAGACAGAAGTATTCCTCATTATTTGACCCCAGGGTTGTTTCTCATCCACTCGGTGCTAAGCCCCAAGAGTCAAGCTTACACTGGGGGGCGGCCAGCTTTGCTGGGGGACATCCTCAGGAGGAAATCCTGCATGCCCTTCCGCAGCACTGCGTTCTCTGCCACCTCCCTCAGGCTCCTGTACAACTTTTCCATCTCCTTGTATTCACTTTTGACGTCTACGGAGGAGCAGAAAAGCATATACCAGGAGTTAGCATCTTTTTCAGAAATGTCCTCAGAAAACAGATGCCCTGAGAATCATCTTATGACCTGAGTCACTTGTCCCAGCAGGTGAGATCTGGAATAAAGCTGAAAGGTCAGATTGTCCAACTGATTTGTGTTATAAATAAACGGATCATGCCCGGCATTCTTGCTCTAACCTCGAGGCTTATCTCAGCATCGCAATCACTGTCGAATAACAAAACCTGACCATAACGTAGGTCTGGGCCATCACTGGATCTTTACTAGGGCCTTACAAGAGCTCGGCAGAGGGACCTGCAACGCACACCCCACGATAAACTTGTCCTAAGTCCTGTCCAGGCGTTTCTCTCCATCCCCTGTCCCTCCCCTCCCAGCAGTCCCCATTCTAACTGAATTTGCTCTGTTTGGGCACCTTGGGTTTTTATCCCATGATCTCAAATCGAAGATATCCTTGTGACGGTTAATTTTATGTCAACTTGGCTGGGCTGTGGTGTCCAAATATGTGGTCGAACGTTATTCTGGCTGTTTCTGCGAGTGTGTTTTTGGATGACATTGACACTGAAATGCGTCTGCCTTGAGTAAAGCAGATTGCCCTCCTCATTTCACCATCTGAAGGCCTGACAGGAACAAAAGGGCAGCCTCTCTCGCGCTACAGGGTGTTCTCCTGCCTTCTTTTTCTCCATAGCATTTATCGCCCTTCAGCACGCCTCGTATTTTTTGTCTGTTGTTTGGCTTACTGCCCGCCTTCTGACCACGGGCCTATAAGTTCTGTAAGCAGGGATTTTTGTCGGCATTGGTCGCTGCTGTACCCTCTGCACCCAGAACGCTGCCCAGCACCCAGGAGGGGGTTATAATTAGTTGCGGGGTGAATGCACCCTGTCAGCAGGGTAGCGCTATTACGGACTTGAATCTGCCACTTTCCAGCTTTGGATCCTTGGGCACATTATGTCACCCGAGCCTCTGTTTCTACATCTGCAAAATGGAACAATAACCATTGAGGGTTAAAGCGAGGACTCAAGGAGATGCTGTGCACAAAGCCTGAGTACCATGCTTGGTCTCAGTCAGGTGCTCAGCAAAGGGTGGGCAGTCATAATTGCCACCATCGTCTCTGTTCCTGCCCCCGGAAATTCTTTCTAACTTAATTTACTTAAATCTGTGGTGGTGGGGGAGCGGGGGTTTGCAAAGGCATCGCCCTCATGCAAAGATGTTCTGTATTTACCTGCAAGCTCCTTGTAGAGACCGTCCCCCTGGGATGAAGCAAGGGTCAACATGGTGGTGATGCTGCCCTTCACCTTCTCCGTGATTCCGTTCTGCACAACAAAGGGTGGTCTTTCTGTTAGGATGGCACAGCCCATGGGAAAGGGAATTTTATGGAAGGGACCCCACCCAATTTCCCAATCAGAGCGGACAGACCAGGGTGGCCAAAGTCAAAGTCAGGCCCAAGGTGGGCCACAGAAAGACTCAGGAGTCATGGGGGCAACATTTCTGTGGGGGTCCAACCCGCCGCAGCAACTCCTTTCCTGTCTGTAAGAAGGATTGTCCCCCTGGTGCTGAGGGACTGAATCGGGAGCCAATGAGGGTACACGGAATCATGGGAGAGGTCATAGCCACTGCAGAGATGAAAAAAAGGGGAAGTGCTAGTCGCTATCCCACCATCCTATCGCACATTTAGTCACCGGATAGGTGCTCATTGAGTACCTGCTTTGTGTGACGCCCTGTGCCTGACATTCCTGATTTTTCTTCCCACCTGCCTGACAAATATCTTCTTGCTCTTCTCAGTCCTTCTATCACCTAAAACCATGTTTGCTCTTCCAACCAGCCCTTGTGTCTCCTTGAAAAGTACCTGATTCTCTCCTCCAGCCTGACAGAGCCTAGTTTTGAACCTGGAGCTTCTGATTCCGAGTCGCGTGCTTTTCCCTTCAACACACCAGGCCTAAAGCCCTAAGCTCCCGTCCCAGCTCTAGCTCCGAGTCCCAAGCCAGCAGCCTCGGTCCGCTGGCTGTCAGCTTCCGAGCGCGCGAGATCGGAGAATGGGAACGCCCTGCGGGCTCGCCAGGTTTCAACTTCCTACGCTTACATCACTTAAGATACATTCGTACCGGTCAAAGCACTAATCATTTTTCTTAGTGGAGTTGTTTCGTCGGGTACCTTTGGGGCCCATTTCTATACACCCATTGAGGACTGGATGCTGTAGGGTCTGGTCTGTTTCCGTGTACGTTTGTAGACTGTGACAGTATGTTAAATGACAGAGAGTAAACTGCTACTGGTAAACCAGAAATCGCGTGGCCTATTCCAAGAGAAATCACACACTTTGTATTGTGGGTAAACGTATTTTCCGAAATGACGGTGATGGCGCAGAAGCAGGCTGGAGATGATTCAGGAAGCAGGTTGGCTCGGATGTGGACCCAAAGGGCAACTAGCCAGTTTCCTCAGAAGGTTAGGAGCAAGTCGGCTAGGTCTGGACTGAGGCAGAAGAATTTGGAAACTCACATGGCCGAGGGCCAACAGTGGCTTGGACTGAAACAAAGAATTTACATTACTTGGGGAGGGAGGGGTGACAAGCGAAGAGGCCCAGAGCTGAGACAAGGTGGTCCAAGTGGACTTGACAGAAGCCCTTGGGTTCAGGGAAACTGGTAGGAACTGTCTTCCGGGATAGAATCAAACCTAAATCTATGCTAGGTGCTTTAAGTGGATGACCTATAAGAGTCTATTATCCTTTATTTATTGATGTTTTATGTAGGTAAGACATTTCCCTTGATAAAACAAAAATTATCTTGAGGTTACGCTATCGTTGGAGATGCCTGGGTACCTGGTCCCAGATCCTAGCTCTGCAACTTTCTGGCTACGTGGCCTGCTGCTACACCTCTCTGCCTCGCTTTTCTTATCCGTAAAATGAGAACAGTAATAGTACAGCCATACGTCAGCATCCACGGGGGACTGGTTCTAGGACCCGCCCCCAACAGACACCGGTGTCCGAGGAAGCTCGAGTCCCTTCTGTGAAGCAGTGCAGTGTTTGCGCATGGGCTGCAGCAGGGCGTGTGCCTCCTTATCGCTTCATTCATGTGGACTGAGTGTAGTGCTTGGTGAGTTTGTGATACAAATTCAAATTTTGCTTCTGGTGACTTTCTGGGATTTTTTCTTTTCTGAATACTTTCGACCCGGGTTGTTTGTCTCTGCAGATGTGAAGCCCGCGGATGTGGAGGGCCGACGGTACCTACCTCACAGACTTGCTGGGGGTGAAATAAGCTAATGTATATGAAGAGCTTATGATCCCATCTAGATATTACAGTTCTACAGATGACTTGCTAGAGGGGAAAGGTGCAAGAGGGGGCTGGAGGGGCTGCACTTCTGAAGTCATGGCCCCAGGGAGGCATGTGACTCCAGCCTGCGGCGGCAGTGAAGGGAGAATGCCCAGTGTCAGCTGACCTGCTCTACTAGCACGTGGGCATCAGTTGGAGCCACTTTGTGGAAGACATCTGACTCTCCTTAGGCCCAAACGGCTACCACCTCTTCTATCTTTTGTGCCGGCTTCCTCTACTTCCCCAGGAGCCTCTTTGGGACTGGAGTTAAGACTATGGCTGTGGAATACCTTCAGCTGCTGAAATTGGTGCTGCATTCTTTCTTGGGCCCTTTCGAACATGCCCTCAGCCACCTGCCGGTCCACCCCTCTTCTGATGACATCTTTCATCCTCTCACACGCTTTTTTGCCGGTGATCTGAGCTGCCTCTGGCAAAAATGATAGTCACAGTTACATCACAGCAAAGACTTGCTTAGAAATCTTTAGCCCCAGAAAGAAAGACAAACATACTATATATGTGCACACACTATACACACATGTACATGTATACACATGCATGTGTGTATATACATATACACGTGTACATATATGCACACCTACATACGTATACATCTATACATGCATGCATACATTTATATATTAATATATGTAACACCATTTTCCACAGAGTGGAAACAGTTTAATAACATGATACAAAAGCTAATATGCTCAATATTTAGATAACTATCATTCAGAGAATCTAATGAGTGAATTAAGAATAAGCTTACAAAATTCCAGCCCCTTTCTTCCCAGAGGAAATAATAAATAATGAGGCTACCAAAGTGAGAAGCTATCAAGTCAGTTTACAAATCCTTAAAAAAATAAGAATGGGACTTGGATGAGGAATTTCACAGTTAAATCAGCTGCAGTGAGGCAGGGAGAGGGGAAGCAAGATGTCTAGATAAAGGATGGACAGAAGGAACTGCAAGTGCACAGATAAAAATGGTTCCCGAATTACCTCTCCCCACACCCTTGAGGTTATTTGGTTTTCATTGGTGGACCAAGGGATTGCGAGGACTTAGGAGGCATTAGGACAAATACTTTGAGGGGGGCGCAGCAGAAAAGGATGCTAAGGTAGCTGAGAGAAAGAGGAAGCAGAAATGTAAAAAAAAGAAGTGTTGCCTCCAGAGCCCCACCTTCGTAGCAGGGTCGCAGGTCATTCTGAACAGAGGCCGCGAGAGACTCATAGACCCTCCTCTTCCTTCTGAGGGTGTACGCCTCCAGGTCCCCCAGGATGGCGCTTATCTGAGAATCCGCATGAACAAAAGGTCATTGGTGACAATTCCTTCAACAGGAGTGGGTCGGCCACGCTTGCGTATGCTCGCCATCCCCTCTGCCTTGTATGACAATTGGTCGTTCGCCTGTCACCGCCACGGGTAGGCTGTGAGCCTCTCACTGGCAGCCCTGTTACAGCTCACGGGGCTTCCCACCGCGCCTGGCACCTCCAGACTTCTAGTGGAATATTTGCTGAGTTGAACTCCAGCACGTTCAAGGGGCTGACACAGGCCCTTTCGGCGGGGACAGGCTATTTCTCCAGTGTTGCCCTACGATGCCGGCTGGGCCTGTGCTATGGATGGGATATTTGTGCCCCCCATTCCACATTCATATATTGAAAGCCTAACCCCTCAATGTGATGGCATGAGGCAGCGGCCCCGTGGAGAAAAGGAGGTCACTGCCCCACAGAAGAGGCCCGCGGGAGTTGCCTGCCCCCCCGCCCCCCGCCGTGGGAACTGACAGTGCAAAGACAGCCATCTCCGAACTGGGAAGCCGGCCCAGCCAGATGCCAAATCTGCCGGCGCCTCGGCGGGACTTCCAACTCCAGAACCGCGAGAGATAAATGTCTGTCGTTGATCAGCCACCCACCCAGTTTACAGTATTTTGTGAGCGCAGCCCGGTTGGACTAAGGTGGCCTAGAAGACAAAAGTCTTGAGTGTGCTCAAAACTGAAAAACGATCTGCAAAAATTTGACACTTCTTTACACTTCCCTACTTTGAATAATACTTCCTAATATTGGTAAAAATGATAGAGAAGTTGAGTGAAAATGTTATGAATGGATGCAAGCTTTTGTGCATCTAAGGAGGCTTTGAAAGTTCTTCCCGGGACCCGAGTCTACTTTGCAGTCTCAGCTTTTGCTGTCAGTGGCAGGAACCAGAGGCACAAAGCCCCTGGGTGCCCCGCAGTCTCTGGGTGGCAGTCTCAGGGCCGCGGCTCACTCCCACCCCACCCCACCCCAGCCCGCAACGCTGTGGATCTCACTGCTCTTACTCTAAGATCCCCCCAGACCCCGGGTACCGCAGGGGGAGAGGTCGGGAGGGACAGGCAGCATCCCAAATCCTCTGGGGTGGAAAGCCACTACCAATCTCAGGGCTCTCTTCATGATATAAGGGTCTTACCTCCTGGATCAGGAAACTTTTTTTGTCATTATCATATTTCCAACCATTTCTTATCCCGATTTCTGTCATTTTCTCCTGGAGAGAGTGCTTAAAAGCATCTTGTGGGGCATCAAAGCTGAACCTGTGGGCGTTCCAACCCTACAGAAGAAAGCAACATAGAATGTTGAGAGATGACAGTGGCTATTGTAAGGCTAAAACAAAGAGGAAACCAGCTGGTATCCTTTCATTCATTTTTCAGTGAAGGGGACAAGATCTGACAGTTATTACATTCCTATAATGAGAGCTAGGCACTGTGCTGTGCTGGGCCGTTGACATCAACACCTATGAAATGAGTGCAATGATGCCCATTTTACAGATAAGAAAACTGAGGCTCCCAGGAGACTGCTGATGTGTTCAAGGTCACACAGCTAGTAAGGGGCAGAGCCAGGTTTGGACACTGATCTGTTTAACCCCAACGCTCAGTCTTTCTGCTGCCAAGCTGTTTCTACTTGAAAGGGTGGAACTCGAGCTACACCTTAAGAGATGGGTAAGATTTAAGGCAATGACGAGGAGGGTTTTCACTGCAGGCACAAGATAGTAAATGAAGTTTCAGCACATCCCAGGAATAAGAAGCAACAAATTCAAAGGAGAGGGCATGGACTTGAAATCCTAGCTCTTTCCTTATGAGCTGGTGAATCTCAGTTTGTTCCCTTAGAAAAAGACAGAAGCCCTTCAGAGGGTTACTGCGAGGATGTGATGACATAATGCACCCAAAATACTTAGCAGGGCTCCTGGAACATCTCAGCACCCCTCTGC